>VZRP01006422.1:6954-24694 GCA_013397995.1 Malurus elegans
TTTTTTTTTTTTTTTTTTTTTTTTTTTTTTTTTTTTTTTTTTGAGTAATTGTGCATTTTAATTTTCAGAGGCAACTAATAGATGAATAGATATGTATTTAATTCTATAATTTATTCTTTATAGCATTGCCATTATAAAGGATATAAAATGTAGTTGCAAATTTTTCTGTGTAATATAGCCCATGGGAGCACATATTTCCATGGTGGGTGATAATTTTGCTGGTATTTTTATGTTGTAAAATATGTTTGTTGGTAACCAGCATTTTATTTTTAAATTTATTTTATGTTATACATTCCTAAATTTAAAAAAAAAAAAACCTGTACTTAAAATACATGGAACAATCGAAAGTGAATTCAATGTCAAAGCTTCTATGAAAATTTGGAATCTCAGAGATTTCTACAAATCAGGCATTCTGATGTCTAGATAGTGAAACAGTTTTGTTTAAAATTGTCACTTTATAATGTGAGCTGTTTAACCATAGCTCTCACTTTACTTGAAAACCAGGGTATGAATAATTCATCAATTGACCTCTGAAAGTCGCAAAAATGATGCAATTGTAGAATATTTCCTTAGTAGGTATTAATAGGATCTTAAGGTCTAACATACTGATTGGATTACTCAATTGAAAGAAGAGATTAAAATGTCAGAAATGTCCACCTACTTCAGTTTATCATATATTTAAATGCTTTTTGACCTCCAGTCTATTTTACATAATTATGTAATTCTCACATAATTTTTGTAATACTGCAGTTGAAGTGGCTGAAACTGGCCACTGACATTAAAGCTATTAAGTCTTTCAGAAAAAGTACTTATGTGTATTTAATTATACATATCATATATTCCACATTATACATATCATATATTCTACATGGTGCATATGCATTTTATTTTCCTTCCATCATCAAAAACAAAAAAAAATAGCCCTATAGCATTATCCTTGTGATGGGTTATATTTTTCAAATAAATTTCATAGATTTTCAAAAACCTGACTTGACATACTATTGCCACTGGAAAGTATTTCTCAATTCCTTTAGACTTTGGTTTTTTTGAGTCAGACTGATTCTTTTTTCCATTCCACGTCTTCATCCTCTCTCCCTTGAAGAATGGTAATACCTTCCCTCCAAGACATCTACAAAGTCTGCTGCTACACTTTTAGACTGTGGAGATCTAATGTTCTTATTTATTGGTCACATCAAACTTTTAAATGTTGTAAATATAATCTGCTCCACAACCTGCTCGACAGATTTGCATACTCCGTGCCTCAGAAACTTCCAGCTAATGACATTCTACTTTTGCAATACTGTCAGTACTTCCAGGTTCTCTGAGGTGGCTGCTATTCATTACAGCTGCCACCCAAATTGCCCTTTCCTTTTTTCTTTGCTTCATAAGTAACTTTCATAGTTCTCTTCCCCAGTTCTACTTACCAGCCATAGTTAAGGTCAAGCAGAAGGGGACATTTCATCCCTATTAATATTTTATATTTCATGGTGGCTTATATATAAAAAACTCAGTCTAAATTTCAGTCAAGTTGTATTATTGAGACCTATGCCAGCAGTAGGTTAACTTATGGCAATTTTCAACTTAATCCTTAGACATATTGCACCTGTTTATTGTCTATTTTTGTCTAGATTTTTGCCCTCTCTACCCTCCTCGTGAAAACTGAAATATATGTTTATTCTGTTCAGGTTCATGTATACAATTTTCCTATTTTTGCTGTAAGAGAAAGAGATATGAAAGATGTGAGTGATTTTGCTAGGGTCACACAGGATAAATAATTTCTCCAAGAAGTTTGTCAGCTTGTTTGTTAGGACCTCTTTTGTATTTGTTGTCCTTCTTCTCAAGGGTCTATATTTAATCTGAACTATACATACATTAATGGCAGAGTAGCCACTGCTGGAAAAAAATCGGTCTGCTTCATTTTAAGAATAAAATTAATGTTATTTTTCCTTAATAGGGACAATAAAAGGGCAGTAACTGTGCATGTCTACTAACTGTACATATCTACTGCCTTTGTCCATAATCACAGTTGAAAACATAGGGGCATATGTGATTGCCTTGGGAAATATTAGATGTTTTTTATTACATGGTTTTAAAGATAGATTTATTTGAGGGGGATTTTTTTTGTTTGTTTTTTTTTGTTTTTTGTGTTTTTTTTTTTAATTGCAAAATCATTTAGCTATGAGAATATGTATTTTAACACTGCATTTTAAAATTCTGGAAAGTTTATGTTTCCTGACTTCAGGAAAAAATGGGTTGCAAAAAGTCGTCTAACCACAGAGCTACATGAAAATAGATAAAGCTGTATTTAAAAGCATTAACTTGAACCAACTTTCTGGAACATACAGAAATGAAGTACAACAAAGAAATACTGCTGCTTGGAAGGAATAATAGAACTTCTTGGAAGAACAGTGTGTGAGTGGGGAAAAGTTATAACTGGGAGTTGCTTCAGCTCTGTGGCAAAACTGATTCTTTCCATTCCCAAATTCAGAGTTTATCTCCACCCTAAATTACCAAAGTCATTAGGTTATGCAGAGAGAGTGGAGTCTTCTAATACGTGCCAACAAAAATCAATAACTTGTGTCAGGTATGAAGTTGCACTTAGCTGCACTAAGCATCTGACAGTTTTTGATCACTTGCTTTAGTAATTTTTTTTTCACAGAATATTGAAATTGCCCTAAAATCTCAATTTTGAGAAATTATTCTGGGTTTTTTTGGAATTGCTTAAAAATACCAGTCATTAATGTTTGTGGCACCTTAGCCACTCAGAAAAAGTCACACATTCTCTAAATAATTGAGCATAAAACTAATTAATTAATTTGATTTTCCAGTATCAACTCTGGTTGTTTCAAGTTTGCAGGCCAGTGGAATGGACCATAACCATCTTAATCACTTGCACCGAAAATTACAGCATGAAGTTAAGATGGCAAATTTGAGTTAACCATGGTAAGTGGGAAGCACTGAAGAGGAAATCAATATCCAAGCTGAGTACTCTTACTGCTGCTACTGGCAGTGATGCAAGTTCCAGACCTAGCTTGTTCAAAGCAAGGTCAAGAAATATTTCATGGGTTGAACTGTGTGCTATTTACTTACTTCACAACCCCCAAATTAAATATTTATATTCCAGATGACATATAGTGTAGTTAAAGGCTACAAAAAAATGCTACAGAGAAGAGCCAAGCAGCACTGAGCAATAAAAGTACAAATTAGGTAGATTTAGATGCATATGTCCAACAGAGAAATCAAGAAAAGCCTTCCAAAAATGGTAAGCAGCGTCAGGATGCATAAGCATTTACATGAAAACTCTCCTGAAAACTGAAAATTTTGTTACTGTTTATGCCCTGAAGTCTCACTGTCTGGGCTGAGTTTAGCATCAGATGCTAAGCGTGAGTTAATCACTCATAGAATGGCAAGATGCATGAACTTGAGGTGATACACTTGTATGGCTTCCTGGCCATAGTTGCTGCAGATCCAGCCAACTCTGGTCTGACTGTGGCTGTCTGCTGGGTCAGAACAGTTGGCAAATAGTCAGGTTTAGACACAGAGGAATGTCACCAAGCATCTGTCTCTCATTCTAGTTCAGTTACATACCAGTCTATTGTGTGGCTTTTCAGCTCTGTTTTTTCCTTCTCTTTTCTGTTTTAGACTTCAGTGAATGTGTGCTCCAAAGCCATCTGAAGGTTTCTGTAACAACCAGCATTTCCTTCAGGAGTCACCAAGCAGAGAGAGGTTTATTTGGAGGAGAGAGTGGCAGAAGTATGAGAGCAATCTATGGACCCACAGTAGCCCTGATAGGAACAGGGGCCAAAATAACACCCACTGAGCTCCTCAGACCTTGGGAAATGGATCTCAATGTCACAATGCTTCAAACTGCTGTAAGACTCCTGTCCTTCCTGACACAGACAGGAAGGCAGTGGTCATATGTGCACAGCCCAGCCAGCCCTACACATTCCCTGAGGAATCAGAGATTCTCTAGTGTACTGCTATATGTGTGAGAAATGCCAGCAGTCAGGGAGATGGGGACCTGACAGTTTCTCCAGAAATGCTTCCTTGCTGTGAAGCCTTTTGACTCATTTTTGTCCTCTGCAGTCTGTGTTGACAGTTCCCTTTTTAATGTGATTCTACCCATTTTTTAAGGAATATTATCCATGGATTTCCTGATTTTTAATAGACACTTTTTATTTCCCAATCAGTTGCTTAAAGTCTGTGCTCCTGCCTTTTAAACTTTTTTTCTGCAGCTTTGTTCACCTCACAGCTGTACAGTACTAGAACCAGCAAACACACAGCTGTGATTGGGGGAGGGCAAGACTCTCTTTTACACTTGGAAATCTGTTCCTGCAGTTGCTGTGGCTGCAGTTCCAGTTTTGTTAGAAACTAAAGCTTTAGAAAGGCACATCATAACCAATAAAGCCAGCAAGAATCCAAACTTAATAACATTTCTAAACCCATACCCCCTGTGATCCACCTTTCTCAGCTCACTCATGAAAACAGGCTAATTAAGTCCACTGTGCCTTAGATAGCTGAACAGAAGACTGAGAAAATTATGATGTACACTTTCTTCTTTCACCTTTTGTCTTCTGACAGTGAAATACTTTGCTGATACATAGTTCCTTTCATATAAATATTTTGCTTGTCCAAATACTGCAGTATATTTTCAAGATGAGCAGCGTATCAAACAGAGAAAAAAGATTCCCCCATGTCCATCCCTCATGACAATTGTGAGGTAAAGAAAGGGGACATTTTTTTTTCCTCTGTCATAAGTCTAATGACACCTACTATGTTATATATCCAAACTACTAAAGTTATTTGCAATCTCTTGGATCTTATTATGCTCTATCCCACTTGTGGGTCTGATTGAACACCAAATTTAGATCATTGCTTTCTACGGCTTCCTGAGAAGGAAAGAAAAATTGAGAGGGAGATGCTGAGCTCTTCTCTCTGATATCCAGTGACAGAATGTGTCGGAATGTTTTCCAGCTGCCTCAAGGGAGATTCAGAATGGACATCATAAGCATGTTTGGTTTTTGTTTTTTTTTTTACCAAGAGGCTGGTCAAACACTGGTCAAACACTCTAGTCTTCCTAGGGGAATGGTTGATGATCCAAGATTGTTAAAGTTTAAGAGGCATTACAGGAATACCCTTAATAATATGCTTTAACTTTTGGTCACACCTGATGCAGCCAGGCAGTTGAACCAGGTGATCCTTCTATGTCCCTTGTCATTGAACTTTCTATTAGATTCTATTCTATTCTATTCTGAACATACAAAGATGGAATTTATATTTTTTTATCAGTAGTTTGTAAATGTTTCTGTAAAAAGTTTATTTTCTCTAAATGACATTACAATCCTAAGTGAATTTTGGAATTCCAGCTGGAATTTTAGACCACCATATTTTATCACACATTCATCTTGCGCTGTCAGAGTAAAAACATTGCAAATCGCAATACTAAGAATATTCTTCAACATTTTGTTTACATTTAATGAATGGTACTTGTTATATTTCAAGGAAGCAATTAATCCAAGGATAGTGAATATGAGTCACAAAATTTCTGAACATAATAATACTTTTTATTTCTGTCTTACTGTACTCACAAATAATATAATATCTGTCTGGGTGACACTGGAATTGTTTTGACTTTGAAATGTTCTGCTTAAATTAGAAAAGTGCGCTCTATAAATCATTAGTGAGTTGGGAGACAAAGAAATTCTGAATTAGTTATTGGCTTCTTGTCATTTTTTGAACAGAGGAGAGTAATTTAATTGTGAGCTACAGAATTATTGGCTAAGTATTTGACACTTGCAAATTTATCCAATTCAAGGAACTGTGATCATACTCTCAACTCAAAGAGATCTCCAGTTCATTTTAAGAAATTATAGGCAACAGATATATGGGTTTTAGTAGAGCTAAGCAGGAGATATGTTCTCTTTCTGTGAAGAGATTTTAAACACTCTTCCATTGTCCACTGCAAAGAAACCAAGATTTCAGAAGTGTTCTGTGAAAAACTCTTCCAAGAAAATATTCTTAGAATAACTCAACATATAAGGCAGTCAGATTTATGGAAGTGGAAGGATTCCATTTTGTATTATGTCAATTCCTTGATTACATATTTAAATTGAACAGATCTAATGGAAGAGCTTTGGAAAATGGACCTAGATGAGGGAAATATTTGAAAACTTACATGGCATTTTTGAAATTCTAACCAGTCCATATCCAACAAATTTATTTTTATTCTTTATATCAAATAAGAGTCTAGGTAAATGGCAGCCACAAAATCGTTCTGGTTTTGACTGGATTTCTTTCCGATCCTAGGAAATATTTAAAAATTATTTTCTATTCATCACAATTTTCCAATTAAAAAGACCACAACTGTTTTCAATAGGCCCTAGTTTTCACAGATGTATATATGAACTCATTTCTAAAATATAGAAGTTTAAGATTTGAAAATCTGATGTTGATAGTTTGTGTGAATTATTTGACTGCAACAATTAATGCGGCCAGAAAAGACACCAGGCATTTTAAATGGATACCCTTGTGATTTTTTTGGGTTTTTTTATGAGAAAATCCAATTCAATTAATTTTAAACAAAGCAACCTGCACTCTAATCTTCTCTGATTTTTAATAACACTTAAAGTTCAAAATCAGAGATAACCATCCAAGTTTTCTAAATATTCAAATGTTTTATATTATTCTTAAACTTCAGATAACCTTTAGCAATCAATATAGTTGTAATCCTGTAATTGGAATACACAGTGTTCATTTGGGTCTTTGCTCTTTGAACAAGATAGCCCGAGGCAGACTCTGAACTTATCTTGATTAACATAAAGAAGTTATGGACAAAAGAACCACTTAGCAGTTTCTTCTTAAGTCTTGTTCTCAGTTACTTTTCTGCTTTTTATAATCCCCTTCTCTTCACACATAGGAGTAAAGAATTTCAAAATATTTAACTCAAAGTTTATTAATAAACTAAAAGAATAGAAACTCGGTAAGATATTTGTAGACCAGGATGGACTCATTATTACAGATGAAAGGCTTGGATGCTTGTCTTTTTCTTTTAGAGAATTATGAAAGGCATTATTTTCTCACAAAGATGTATGAAAACACTCATGATCATCACAAATTCCTGGAGAGGTAAAGTAATAAAAGCTTTCCTAAAATGAAGAGGTAGAGAATGAGTTCTTAAATTTCTCAGGTCATTTCTTGCCCTTACACTGTCGCTTGTTACTGAATTGGAATTGTTGCAGATTTCAAACTGAGCATGATCTCTCAGATAGTAGAGTGACATAATTGAACAGCAGAGCCTTCTAATTCTCCTTTCTCCTACTGAGAGCTACTTTTGCTGTCCAAATGAAGTTATTTCTATTCTGAATGGTTTCAGACTTTAGAGAGATTACTGTGCATATATTTCTCTCTACATATAGTGACTTTAGCTCTGAATTCCTTGAAATGTAAACAAAGGCATTAAACATTATGTTACTTAGAAATGTAGTGCCTACAAATGAAATACCCATCTCCCAAAATGAAGCACATAATGTTGGTTTAGATTCCCAGGTATTCCTGTAGCCATAATAATAGATTTGCTCCCACATACAGGGAAATGACAACAGCAGTGTCCTGAGTGGGAGGGACATCTGAGTCAGACAAAAGGCAGATGAAACTGCACTGTGGCTTCAGAGGACTATCTCAGCAGGTGCTATTGTGAAATGAAGATTTTAAATTCTAATCCTAGAATCCTCAAATTAGGGTCTTAAATTTAGAAGAATTTAATAATTTCACACAGAGACAACAATAAAATCAGGAAAAACTCCCTTATCAAACTCAGTTCAGACACTTTAATATCTAAATTTTTATCAATAATGAATCATCTTGAGGGTCTGGTGTGATTTTAGTGCATGATTACCTGTTGACACCTCAGTTCAGTAATTACTAGAACAGAGTTTAGTTATCCAGAGTTTGGACACATCAGTCTTTCAATCCCCTTTTATAGACATCTGATTTTAACAATGGACTGGAGAGCAGAAACCCTTTGCTTGATCCATAATTTAGTTTGGGAACACGTCTGGCTTTTCAGAAATTTAGGTTTGCGAATCAAACTCTTACACTGAAGTGGCTTACAGTCCACTTCGATAACTACATTGGCAAGTGCTCTCCAGGAGGGGATGAAAAATACCCTTGAGAGATAGGTGCTAGGAAGTTATTTCACAGTGACAGCAGGGATTATAGTCAGAAATATTTTGCCTGAAATCTTGGTTGCCAATTTACCCAAGGCAGCTTAGCAGGGCTGGTGGTATGTAGGAAGAGAGCAACAATATTACGAAGAATGTCTGGGCTTTCCTTTCTAAATTCCTGAACATTTAGCTAAGAACAAACATAAGAAAAATAATAGGAAAAAAGACCCAAATCCAAAACAATAACATAAAACTCCAATTCAATTCAAACAGAACAACACAACCAAACCCAACTGACTGTTGACTGTAGATTATCATATCATGAATGAGCATCACAGTGCCCAAAAATATGCCAAAGAAACTGTATGAGAAGCCTGCAGCAAAGGATCTCTGAGCATACTTAGAGATAAAGAACAGGTTACTCACAGGTGCATTGTCATTAACATAATCCTTTGAATCAGTAAGGTTAATTCCATGTCTGAAACTTGAAAATTTGGAAAGTAATCATGAGATTCTGTTTCAGAAAATAGATAAAGAAACAGAGCAGTGGGTTGTATAAAAAAATCTACTTCCATATCTGTGTTGGAATATATTTGTTTATTTATTTAAATACAGGAGTGAGTATGAGTTTGCAATTCCCATAATGGTCTGACCCTTGATTAGTGGGAAATTGATGAGGGGCATCCAGCAATCAAGATCTCAAAAATGCAGCTAAAAGGAATTCTGATATCTTTAGTCATGAATGTGGACAGCTATTCATATTTAAGTCAAAACCTCCACCCTTCAAGGTGAAAGAATTCTTGATGAAAGTTCTAAAATAAATTTCTTAAGCTTTTGCATTTTTTTCCTGTATAACTTGCCAAACTCAGAATTCAAATATGAAAGATTTCATTTATAGATATAGATAGCATATTTTTAGTAAAATTAAAGTTTTAGCAGTGCTGCTATTCCACACATTTTTCTCCCAGGAAGAAAAATGACAAACCTCCTACACACAGGAGCAGATAATTTTCTTTCTTCAGATAATTTTTCTTCCTTTCAAATCTAGCCCATTTTACATGTGTGTTTGTTCTGTCATTTTGCAAGTATAATTTTATAAGCCCAACATTTACCACATGCAGGCCATTTTACTCCTAATAATGGCATGAATTTCAAAGGGGAAAGGTCCTGACTCCTCTCTACTCCTCATCAATTCTTCAGCTCAGGCTCCTCTCTGGAATTCAGTGACAGTACAGTGACAAAGGTAATGAGGGAGTCTCTTGGGGAAAGGATTTTCTCAGGACTCTAAGGTACTGCAGTTAGAGAGCTTCCCCAAAATGCATTGCTTGAAGAGAATGATTCTTTGACTCTTCATTGCCCTGAGGCATTTACCAGGATAATGAGACCAGTCATTCATTTCCTAAGGCAAACTAGAGTCTGTGGACTGCCAGTGAACCGTGGATCACTCGATGTTGTCCCAGGGTGAGCTGTCTGGTTACAGGTTGGCAGCTTTTCTCCTCGTTTCCGGCTGCTATATTGCACTAAAGAAAGATAAAAATACATTAAATACTTCTCTAACATTATTTTCTCTTGTAAGCAATTGCTGCCATTGCCACTGGATCTTAAGGGTTCTGAAGGGAGAAAAATAGCCCAAAGTGTTTGGAAAATGTTGTAGAGGTTACCAAGACAATCTCTCCATTACCAAGAGTTCTAATAACAGTGCAAAAAAGCAGCTTGCAAGGACACACAAACACAGCTGAAAATACAAGCACAGCAACAGTTTTCCATGTTTGTAATCTGTTCAAAAGGGAAACTGATTTAAATGATGAGAGGTGTTAAATCTTCCTGGTGTTACTTGTCATGCACTGAGAAGTAGAATTGGAAACCCCCTAAAGATTTTTTTTTTCTCCAGTTTTGAAATAGTGTCAAAAAACAGATAATGAATTGATCATTGCTTGGAGATTTTTTTGCATACATTTTGATTCAGTTTCTGAGAAAAATTGTGCAGCATGTTTATGAAGGTGGTTTGGCTGTGGTGACTTTTGGATGGAGACGGTGTTTTCACTGCTGTCCACGTTGGAGAGAACAAAAAGTATGGCACTCATTTCAGCATGTCATAATACTGGCAGCTTTACATTAAGATAATGATAACGATTATAATTAAATCTAATGCTTCAGCCAGCTACTAGGAGTGGGCCAGTCTGTTTTCCATGGTGAACAATGGGAGAGATTTTCTTTCTTCATGCCTCCCAGAACATCAGTGATTTACTGCATTTGAAGACAGACAAGACCTGATGGGAAATATTGAGATATCTTCCTTGTTTTGATACTCAGCTGGTTAATTTTTCTTAGACAGTGGCAGGAAAGAGATTGCTTAGACTGGAAAATGGAAGCAGAGTAGGTCCAAATAAGTTTGGAAGGGCTCTTGATAATCTTGGTTTATTTAGCAAGAATTTTAAGGTGTTTTTTAACTCTTTCTGTAAGGAATTTTTTTAAAAGGTACCAAATGAGTTTAATGCAAATGACAAAATTGTAATTAATAACACAGGAATTTGTTTTGGTTTTACTCTTATTTTAATTTTTGTTAAGCACATTTAAATATAAACAACAATACATATGTGCTCATATTCTTAACTGTGTGTCTTCACACAAGCCTTTCGACTCAGCAGATCCTAAAGAATCAATTGTTTATTACTCTACCCTAATACTCCATTTTAGTTTTGTCTGGGATAGCGGTATTTGCCTGCACAGTAGCTAACATGGGACTATTTTATGGATTTGTTCAGTGTTGACAACACAGGGGAGTTTCAGTATTTCTGAGCAGCCCTTAAACAGTGTAAAACCCTTTTTTACTCTTCTCCCCACTCCACCTGTAGGAGGGCTGAGCTGCACACAGAGTTGGGAGGTGACACAGCTGGGACAGCTGACCCCAACTGACCCAAGGGATATTCCATGGCATATAACATCATCCTCAGAATATACGTGAGAGGAAGAAGAAGAAAGTGAGGAGTGTTTTATGTGATGTCATTTGTCTTCCCAATCCACTGTTACATGTGATGGAGTCCTGCTTTCCTGGGGATGGCTGAACACCTGCCAGCGCATGTGAAGCAGGGAATTAATTCCTGGTTTGTCTTTACTTGTATGCACAGATTTCGCTTTCTCTTTTAAGCTATCTTTATCTAAACACATGAGTTTTCTCACTTTTATCCCTCCTATTTTCTCCCCCAGCCCACTGGCATGTAGTGAGCAAACAGCTATGTGGGGCTTAGCTATCAGCTGGGGTTAAACCATAACAACTCTATCAAATTTATATGTACAAACAAGAATGGATTGGGGACGATTTTGATCTTAGTGTAGTGAGGTGTAATCGTGATAAAAGCTGAAAGCTTTAAATATAATTTATTAATATATAAATGTAAAAACATTTGAGAATTTCAAGACCTCTAAACACTATCATCAAAATAAGCTTGTTAAGACACATCAAACCTGATTAAAATTAAATAATCTTCTATGGAAAGGAGAACTAAAACAAAACAATCACAATTATATGGGAAATACATTTTCTTTCTCAATAGCCTTTCGTGTTTGGTTTTTTTTTTATGTTTTGAAAATTTATGGGATATTTTGTTCCCTCTAATTCTGTTTTCAATGAAAGTCAAATTGTTATTTACAGATTTTTTTTTTTTGACTGTTTCCTCTGCTATAAATATTTTCAAATAGCTATAGGTGAAAGGGCTGCTGCATAACTGCAAAACTGTTGCTTGTAGAGTCCTGAACATTTTGGTTTTGTTTAGCATGTTTTTGAATGACTTCATCCCATATACTTACTAGCCATGATATTTAATAGATGCTCTCATCAGGTCTTAGGCAAAGACTACATACTACACATACGTTTAAACTCTGGAATCTATTTAATGCTAAATTACCTGTTTACTTTAAATATAATTTGGGCAAAGTTAAATGAATACTTTTTACATAGTGAAAATATGTTTATCTAATAATGAAATGCAAAAACCTACATTTAGCTTTGCTAGTTTTTCATATTGACATTTTTAAGTGTGCCTTTTGTTTTCCATTTGTTTGTAAGAATTTAACATGCAGCAACTTTCCATTAACAGTTATGGGTTAAGTGCCAGGGTTGTGTAAACCTGCCAGGATCATTCTCACCAGTAAATTAAATAGCAATACCCTTTTCTTTGTTCTTAGACATCTCTCAGGCAGAAATTGTCTATGACATATTCTTAGACAGACTGAATTTATTTTAGATGCTTTACAGGCTAATGTAATTGAAACACAGAAAAACTAGCAAGTTACAGATTCTATAGCTAGGAAATTGCATAACAGGGTGCAGTTTAGAGGGTGGTGTTTAATGATTTTTACTCACACTGGCAATCTGTCAAAAGGGGTCTACCTTGAGAACTGAAAGTATCCTCAACACATCTACTGATGTCATGAAGGTGGGTGGGGAGGTGGAAGTGTCAGAAGGAAAAGTCATCTTGCGGAAAGGCCTAGATGGGTTGAAAAAACAGTATGAAGCACGGGAAAGACAAGCATAAAGTTCTCCACCTGAGGCAACATTACCAAAGATCAAATTGCAGTCTGGGATCTGTGTGGCTGTGGAGCAGGCTTGCTGAAGGAACATGGGAGTTTTGGTAGACAGGTTGAACACAGGTCAGCCACGCAGTGATACAGCTAACAGGACAATTCGGTTCCTGGGCTGCACCTGCAGGGTTCTGGGGCCACTTTTGGTCTCCACAATTTAAGAGAGACACAGTCAGACTCTCTCTTCACAAGGACTGACATGGGGAAGACAAAGACAATGGGTACAAGTTGCACTGATAAAGGTTTCATCTCTACAGAAGAAATAAATCTTTTACAGAGAAATCAATCATTCAGTGGAATAACTTCTCTGAGGACATAGTACTGAACTCATCATTGGAAGTTTTCAAGATGTGATTGGATATGATATTAGATAATCTCATCTAAGCTCCTGTTCCCACAAAAAGTTGAACCAGATGATCTTTCGAGGTTCCTTCCAACTCAAGGCATTCGATAGTACTATGAAAAAACCCGAAAATAAATAAACAGATGAAACTTCAGCTGCTCCAGAATTGCTCTTGCTCTACAAATTTTAGAGGATAAAATATTTTTTATGGAATCTTGGCTGGAAACTTTTACTCCCACGATTTCTTACATTAAAGAGAAACACAAAAGTTCTTTGAGGCAAGGAAAGGAGTTTTGAAGAAACAGGTTTTTGTGCTGCCACATAGTCACTAAAGCTGTTAAGCTACTTAGGATGGGATGGAAATTGAAATTTTATTGAAGCTGATGTATTTTACAGACATAACAGTTTCAACAAGAATTGTAAACAGGATGATTTCTTAAGAAAACTGTCAATACCTTAGTATTTCTCAAGAGAGTACAAAGCAAGAATCCAAAGGCAACAGAGACAGACCAAAACAAATTGAATTTAAAAGGCAATATTTTCAGCCTGAAAATGGATATTCTTATAAAACTGATCCTCAGATGCATTTGATGATTTTCTTGTTGTTCCAATGTAGCAATATGTATTTTAAAACATAATTTTGTGAAATTATCTCAAGATTGAACACTTGGTCTCTCAGGAGATCTAATACTTTATTAAAACTGTCAACTTAGCACAGAACAGATAATATAAGACAAGAACTACCCATTTTTAACATAGCTGTGACTTCCATCTTTATGAGGCTGTGTCATAGCCTGGGATTTCTTTTGGAAGGCAGTAGAGGAGATACTGTTTCTGCCTTGGCTTTTGCTTAAGATAAGCCTGGTAATATGTCTTTCTATATAAAAGAAACATTTTAAAACTAAAAATTGCTGAGAGAGGTTACCTCATTTTAAGAGAGGTTACCTCATATTAGCTAAAGAAAGAAATATGAGTCTTCCTCAGCTCACAGCTTCTGTCCAAGTACTTCCACGCCTCACAGGCTATGAGATTTCAAAAAGGGGTAACTGCAAATCTAATATGTATGTGGTATCAACTTTGGATTTTTTCATTCAATGTAGCTAGAAATTTGTAAGGACATTTTTTATTACAGAAAACTGACCTTTATTACCTTTGTTGACAAAAGGACAACACTAATCTTAGTTTTCTGTGCCATTGTGGACCTGGTTTGCATGACCCTTCTGCCTGTTTTAGCTTCTGCAGGATGGAAATTTGTCCCATCATTCATATTACCAAGGATTCCTGACTGCATGCTTCAAAGGTAAAGCTCAGAAAAGTAGAAGGATGCAGTTTCTTTGGCAACATGCCCACAGACTCAGTACTGATTTTGGAACATTAAAGGGGCGAGTCATTTCCCATGCTTCAGAGCACAGAAGCAAAGTAATTTCTTCAGCTGAGCATTTCAGCAGGTACAATTTAATACAGAAGTACTAAGTAATGTAGGAATTAGGTGAAAAAAGCAGAGACTTCAAAGAAATGCAAGGCTCTTGTCCCTTCTCCTTAGAAGGAAAAAACAGAGATGGGGAAAGAATTGCTATCCTTTTTTAAATGTGCTTGAATAATACCAAGAGGTAAAAGAAGAAAAGGAGACCATAACAATTTGTGGATTCAAAATCCATATGAAGAGCACAGCCTCTCACGTCTCACCGCACTGGAATTTGAAGACTTAAATTAAAAGTTGATCACTGTTCCATAACTTCATATTAATAATCTAAACACAAAGATTTTTGCAGCATTGTTCACTGGTTAGGCAAGTCTAATTCCCAAAAAGTACAGAAACTGAAGAAAGAGACACTTTCTCTAAGTTTCTGTTTCTCCCTCAAACTCAATCACATTAAACCCATATACCCAGTTGTTTACCAAAAGGTCATGAAAAGAAGAGATAACAGATTAATTTGATGTAATATTGTTCTTTTTTCCTGTATTTTTTTTTTTCTGGCTCATATTCAGACATCACAGGATGATTTTTTTATTCAATTATTTTTCCCTGCTGGCCATAAAAAATGTACTGTGGATCCAAATATACCTTCTTTGATTATACAATTTGTGTGATCCAGGCAGTTAGAATCATCTCTCTGATGGTAAAACATTATAATGTATCATGACTGATACCTAGGAAATAAGCATTCTTGGAAAAATGCAAGACCCCTGAAGCTTTGAATTTCAGCTAAGGCTTTATGTAGTCAAATAAAGCAATTAAACTTCAGTGAGGGGTTAGAAAATCATCTGATGATGCAGTGAGTTTCAGTGATATTATTTGTAGGTGGCATGAGCAATATGCTCTGTACATTTGGCAGCCTGGATAGACCAAATGGAAGAAAAGAGAAGTTAATCCTTTTAAGATAAAAATAATATCACTGGATACAAACATAAATAGAATTGTACTAGGCTGGGAAAGAACAGGATATATATCAATTAGTTGAAAAGCTGTGCTCTTCATAGCAAGATCAGTTACATCCTTCACAGTCTTAGTGCAACAGGCTTTTCTGTTAAAGAGCTTACCTGAAATTTTCCATGAAAAAACTCATTTTAATTGTGTATCTTTTCCCCATGTTTTAATGATTTAGAATTATCAAGATTTATCCATTTGATATCTTTCTCAGGTCAACTATCCTCAATAATTTTTGAAAAAGAGGGCCAGTGAGCAAGTTTCAACAATATTCTGATATTCCTTAATGAAAGTTTCTGTATAATATTAAATTGTGTGATTAGGTATAGTACTTGCTATGCAAAAATACAGATTTTACTCTTGCGCACTGCAGGATCAGTATGTTGTTCAGGGAGAAGCTTGGGCAGTTGTTCCATTGCCTATTATTTATATGATGCAAAATTCCCTTGACTTGGAAAAGGGCCTTGTATCATTGACTTCAATGGTTTTTGACAACAATGATACACCAGAATGCTGCATATTCAAATGGGTCAGAGATAGAGCAATCTGTTTTGCTCTCAGCTGTGCAGTTACCACATTATTGCTACACAGACCAGAATTCATTTGCTTCCAAACAAAAGATGCCTATTTGAGCCAAAATTGCATCCTTCTCTTAAAAATAACCAAGCAATTTGTTGTCAAAACCCTTGTTTTGTCTTTAGGATTGTGTAATAATTAGTCAATGATAAATCCGAGTGATTTTGACAGCAAGAAGGAATTCGATAGTTTCAAACCAGATGAAGATATAATTAACTGAAATCAGTTGATACCAGGGATTATTTTGACCAGATCAAATAAACATAATGCATACACAATTATTTTATATAACAATTATATGTGAATATACATATTTACATAAATCCCAAATAATTTGTGCTGAAGTTATGCCTTAATTAGGAAAACACAGAGACAGACACATCTTATAGGTTAAGATAGCCTTATTGGAGGGAGATGAAAATAAACCTGTTGCATTTCACGTCTATCTACCTGCACTTAACCAAAGATAGTAAAATGGAATAAATGATGAAAGTTGTTATTGTACATGCACAATAAAAGGCAGCACATTTCAGCTTTGTGACAAAATATAAGTCAGCAAAAATCACAACTTGTTAGAGGTGTCAATTGATGTCAACTCTGTACAACATTGTACATGACAAACAGTCAAAGGATTTCTTAAACAATATCTTGGCAGATTCACTGATGGCAATGTTTTGTCTTTCTGAAACCTAAGAAAAGGAGGAAAAGTAATGAAAAAAACCCCAAACTCTTTTTTTTTTTTTTTTTTTTTGTTTTTTTTTTTTTTGCTTTGTTAAAAACCACTGTCTAATTAGAACAAAGACAAATTTAGAGCATTTTCAATGCCCAACACTTAGGTGGTACCTACCTAAGATTTCTTACCTACCTAAGATTTCTTATAAGAAACAGGCTTTACAAAATGGGGTATAACAAAAATCCTCAAAGAAAGGAGGAAAAAGAATGAAAGTAAGCAACAGAAAAGAAAGGAAAGGATGAGTTCACTAATGCTTTAATCAGAAAAAGGCACACTGCAAAATAACTTCTCTACATGAAAAATTTCGCTCACTTTATTCTGGACTTGAATAGGCGGCTCAGAGAAAACATTACATGAAGGGAAGCTTCCTCAATAGACTATAAAAGCAACTGAACTTTTAATTCTGCCCCATCTTTGCTGAACAGCAACAGTACCCAGTTGACAAAGAATTCCTACAAAAACCTACTCGATTATGTATGATCTCTTGGAATGAAGTCACAAAAGCAGACTACATGCAGAGTAACATATCCCACGCTCTTGTTAGCTGACCAACTGTTTCACAGTGGGGGACAGCATTTCCTGCAACAATAAGAAAACTATCTTTACATTCTTTCTAATTGAAGTCACTTTGACATCCTATCTCAATTTTTTTTTCTTTTTATGTTATGAACACAATAATGTTGGCTAATTTGTTTCATTTGTTATTCACGTTTATTTGGTTAAAACAGTTGGGGATGCATATTTAGCACTCAGTATTTCTTTCTACCTATCCTATCCAGAGCTCCACTTAACAACATTCTGTTAATATCTGTATTTCTCATGAACAACATTTCACATTTTTTCAAAATTTTGCTGTATACATAGAGTAAATAACTCAGTTTTGGTTTGGAGTTTTATCTTTTCTTTTTTTTTTTTTT
>VZRP01006422.1:24730-47230 GCA_013397995.1 Malurus elegans
TTTTTTTTTTTTTTTTTTTTTTTAATTTACCTTCATTGTGTGTTAGACCAATTCAGTTTTCTGATTTTGGCTGCTGGTTGTTTTTTGGTTTGGTTTGTTTTTTGTTAATACAAATTTAAGGGCTGTGCTTAAGTGGTTGAAATTAAAAGAGCTATTTGTCTTGACCCTCCTGTAGCTGACTATCACTTGAACCCAGCATCTTTAGACCTGTTTATGTCCTACTTAGTTCAGCAGTTTGTGAATACAGAATGGTCCTCTGCATTTAGGTAAGAACCTTGAACAGTATTTCTTCCTTCAGTGCTCCTATGTTGCATTACTGAGTTCTTAAGAAAACAAAACTTAGACCATTCCAATCTTCTTTACCAGAGTCAACAGGGATGACTATGATTTCTTTACATTTCAGTGTAATAACCATTAAGGCAACTAGTTCTTAATGAAAGTTTATGAGGAGTGAAGCCTTTCTTAATAACCTGTTCTTTCATTTAATATACTTAAAGACATCCAAAGACATTTCACCATTTGTTTACTCCATTCACTGCTCCTTGTTGTGATAACTCAAGGATGATTAACCATCTTTTCCGTCCAACAGGGAATTCTGCCTACAATGAAAGCCCCTTAGATTTTCATCTGATGGTGTATTACATCCAGTGTAGAATAGCTTTCAAAATGTGCATACCAAATAGAAGGCAAAATTTTATGTGAAAAAGAATGATCAACGTTTCATGGTATCAGGTTAGAGTTTTACAGTTTTTCATAGTGTTTATTTCTAACCTTACCCTTAGGATTTGCATTCATTCATGTGTTAAGTTTAGCTATTCCTTTCTCTTTTCATCATTTACCATATCATGATGTTCACCTCCTCTATTTCCCCTTCGTCTCCTCATTCCTTGAAGTCATATTTTTTTTTAAGCAGAGTATTTAAGAAGTGATAATTTGATTACAAAAAGTCCTCCCTTCTATGATTTATTTTGCTGTCAAAACATTAGCAATCCTCCTTACTCTGCAATTAATACTAAACCTTTAAAACAGATTTTGAAAGTCTCAAATAGCAAAATAAGAGAATATATTTTAAGAAACACCTGATGTTGAAGGAACAAAACCAGTAAAAAAAACTTAAATGTGACTGATTCGTTTAAACTTCAGAAGCTAACCGATAATGCATGATTAAACTGCATCAAGAAAGTCACTTCACTATATTATTATCAATTTCCCTCAAAGGAAAGGTTTGAAGCCATGTACTGCTAAAAATTCATAAAGACCATATGACTTTCAAACTATGAAATATTGTGCAGCCTGAAACAAGTTAAACTAATGATTAATTCTAAAAGAAGTCAGCAACTGATACAGAAAACATGACAACCTGTCTGACTTTATTTTATTTAAATGATAAATTCTCCACAAGATTTTGGACAGAGCAACTGGAAAATAAACACATATACAACTGCGAAGTCCCTATTTCCACACCATATCATATTTGTAGTAATATTAAGTTTCCTTATTCTCAACCAAGATTTTTAGCAATTTCCCTTTGTCATTGACTGTTAGATGGGTGTCACGACTCAACTACAGAAGCAAGATTGGTTTCATATATTCAACAGGAAATATATCCATACATATGTTATTATATGCATCACTGAATACATAGACTTATGTAGAGAGAGGGAGCATTCTCTATGTGTAGCAAGTTTC
Organism: Malurus elegans; assembly: GCA_013397995.1. Classification (NCBI taxonomy): domain Eukaryota; kingdom Metazoa; phylum Chordata; class Aves; order Passeriformes; family Maluridae; genus Malurus; species Malurus elegans. The sequence continues at coordinate 26,420 of VZRP01006422.1, forward strand.
CTAAAGTAGGAGATTGTAAGACAAAGATAAAAAGCCACCAACCCAACTTCCCTCTTTGGAAAAGAGTTATATTTGAAGACATCATGGAAGAGGAAAAACCTAATACTGAAAAGACCGAAAAATACAGTGAAATCTTGGTTACCACTTGATCCACTGTATATCAAGGGGTTTTATACTTTTCTAATAAATATTTTCTGCATGTTTCTGATGTTTTTTCTATCACTCAATAAGTCAGTAGTGATTATATAATAAAAGTCTAATCTAGACTCAGAAATTGTGGAAGGTAGCTAAGCTGAGAAGGATCACGTAGACATTTTACAGCTTGATGTAAAATGCAGGTGTCAAGCTCAGATAGAATAATTGCTGAAATTGTGTGAATCATCCTTCTGAGGTGATGGGAAGGCAATGCAAGGACATCATGTTTTTAAGCTGCTGGAAACTCCCTACGAGGTATTTGTGCTAGTTAGCCTTGGGAAAAAATAGAAGTAGATAAGGGAAATTTGGCAAAGGAATCATTAGAGGTGGAGTTGACGTGTAAGACGTGGACCTATGAAATATATGTATTACAGAATATGCATGAGCTAATTATGTATGTTATAAAACTTGGACATTGTTTACAATAAATTGAAGTTCGCTTATGACTCATATTGAGTGGTCCAAGTCTTCCCTTCATGACAAGAAATTAATTAAAATTCAGCATTAAAATATCTAACTCTGATGCCCAATGACATAAGATATCAAAACACCTACATCTTGCATCCCTGCAGAATGAATGGGAATACACCTGAGTAAAGAACTCATGAAAGGTATCTTATAGATAAAGGAAGATCAGTAAATATTAAAGATGGGAGTAATGCTTTATAGGAACTGGTGAAGTAATTTTGGAACAAAAGGAGCCCCTGTGTCTATGGAAATTTACTACCATTGTCTCTGAATTAGATCTAAAAGTCATATCAGCTTTCTGTCACACAATTCCCCTTATGTGACAAATGTTAATGTATCTCCTAAAAAACCCAGAATATTAAAGAAAACATTCATCAACATTATTCTCAAATTCCTTCAGCTGGCAAAAAAAAGAGGATAAAAAAGGCATTTGTCTCGTAACCCAAGCTTTCAAGATTGTTAGATATCTTAAAGCATACTAAGAAGTAAATTTTAAAAGAAGTACTGCATTCAGAGACAGTGACGGTTTTGTGTTCATACTAACAGCCAAAGGTAACAATGGCAGATTCTTTGCACATATGAAGATTGGGAGCTTTACTTTTTTCCATGACTCAGTTACTAGTAATAGCCTGGTAATGTGTTTGACCTTTTGATCAAATGTTTCAACCCTGAGACACGACAAACACAGGAATCACAGTATGAATGGTCTAACTATGTTGCAATTATTCTAGAGCTGTTTTTTTTTTAAGAAATCATATCTTCCCCCCTACACACTTTTTATTATGTGACTAAACTACTGTGAAATTTAATAAATGGGTTTTACAAGGTGTTCCCTTGAGACACCCCACATATAATTTAGTAAATGTTACAACTTTTCACTTTTAAGTCAAAACATGGGAAATATACTACTAATAAAAATGAATTCTAAAAGATAACAAAACAGAAACCTTGATGTCAATGAATGCTCTGGTTACCATGGAAATGTGGAACACCAGCTTTGAAAACAAGGTTCCTTTTTATTTTCAGTTATTAGTCAGGCCACAAGACATGAAATCTCTGTTTGACATCCCTACCCAGATCTTCTGAAATCTGCATAAGGGAAGAGCATATAAAACACTTGTTCAGAACAACATTAGCTGCCTTCACATGTTTCCCAGTCTCAAAATTAACAAAGCAAAGTATTTATAGACCATACCATGGTTGTTTAACATCAGATGGAAATTATACTCCAAATAAGCCACTCCTCTTTCCCCACCCCTTCCAGTGGGAGAGGGACACAGAGAATATGGGTTGAGATAACAACTTACTGAAAGCAAACAGAAATGGAATGAGAAATGCACAGTAACAACAGCAATATTGATAAAAACCTGTACAAAAAGAGAAGATGCTTTACCCACAAAGAGGTGTTCAACACCTTGACTTAGCTCTGTATGGTTACCAGCACAAAGAGAAGATATTGGGGTGAGATTCCTGTGACTAGTGTTTCCTGCCCTGAAAGCAGAGATAAACAATGACGGACACAATCCCAAAAGTGAGCTCATCTGAGATGCCACTCCTCTGTGCCACTGCTCTGTTGGGCTCAGTTCTGCGCTGGTTTCTCCAGCACCACTTTGGACTACTCCAGTGTGCTGGGGTAAGTCTTGGATGGCACTGTCATTTTTCTACCTCTTCACTGTTCTCCTTTTGTCTCGGCTGGATTGGGGCTCACCCTCCCGACTCCATTGCCTGTAACAGCTCCCTTCACTGGCCCTATCCTTCAGCAACAAGTTGATTCCATGTTTCACCACTTTTCTTCAGCACCATGTCCTGCATCCCCTTCTTAGAGAAACAGGAGGGGACGAATGGTGGCAGCAGATGAGAGTTTGCAGTCAATGCCGACAACATCTCAGTCTTCCTACATCCTATTGTTTGGCACGACCAAAAAGAGCCTGGGTCTGTCCTTGTCATCCTCACTTCAGATATTTACAGGTATTGATTATGTCCCCTCTCAATCATATCTTTTGAAGTTTGAACAGACCCAGCTTCCTCAGCTTTTCCCTGTAGCTAGATGCATTAATTCCTTAGTCATCTTCGTTGCCCTCTGTCAGTACTGCTCCAGGAGATCCATTGTCTCTCTTGTCCTGAGAAGCCCAGAATTGGACACAGCACTCCAGGTGAGACCTCACCAGGGCTGAGTAGAGGGAAGGTTCACCTCCCTCAACCTGCTGGCAATGTTCCTCTTGATGGACTCCAGGATACCATTGCCCTTCTTGGTCACAAAGGCACTGCTGGCTCATGGGCAGATTGTCTTCCACCAGGACCCTTAGATCCTTCTCCACAGAACTATTTTGCAGCAGGGCAGACCCCAGCCTGTCCTTCTGCCCTGGATTATTCCTCCCCAGCTGCAGGACCCCACATTTGCCTCTGTTGAATTTCAGTCAGTTCTTCTCTGCCCATATCCCCAGCCTGTCGTGGTCCTTCTGAAGGGCTGCACAGCCCTCCAAGTATCAGCCACTCCTCCCAGCTTTGTGTCCTCAGTGAACCCACTGAGGAGGCCTCTGCCCCTTCATCCAAGCCGCTGATAAATAAATTAAACAATATTGAGCTCAGTACTGAACCTTGGGGGACACCACCAGTGGCACGCCTCCAACTGGATATACTGCTAGGTTTCACCACTGGCTGCTAATTCTATTCTTATTGAAATTCATGACAGTCGACATCAAATTAATTGATGCAATATGTATCAAATTACATAAATTTCTGATAAAACAGAAAATTATTTGTTTCCTACATGCAATATTTTGGATATATGTGACAGTCACTGACTTTCCTCGGTCAGTGTATCAGATCAACCAAAGCAATATTACTTCTGGAACATAACTAATATTATTCCAATAAATTGCAATGTATGAGTTCAGTTACGATAATGTGTAGAATGGGTTAATATTCTCAACATTTTCATGCATAAAAGGTATAATCTTCCTTTGGTACTAGGCATATACTACAAATTCCACAATAATCAGAAGCAGTACTTCAGGTTTTTCAAGCTATGCTTGTAGATTTCCACTACAGATGACAAAAATTCAAGTAACAGAGATCTATGAAGAAATACAATATCCTTGAAGTCAATGGAACAAAGAAGAACATAAAAGTTATTTTGTACCATATAGAAAAGAAAAAGATTATTCTTCCATAATGCCAGGGAGGGACATAAAGAAAATTCACCACAGCAAAACCATATGAAAAATTAGAACTAAAAATCAATATATTCTGAGAATTTACTTCTATGCCCTTATCTCTATTAAACAACCCACTTTAAAGATAACAACAACCTTACATAGTTTACACAACTTTCAATTCTACACAAGTGTTTGCACAGGACTACTTTTTCTACGCAGCTGGCAGCACTGCCTGGGTGCTTATTCACAGTAATTCAGCACAGTTAGGGCCAATTATCTCACTTTGAGTGTATGAGTAGCTGCTATCTGCAATTGCTCTTTGCTGGCCACAAATACATGAAAACATTTTGTCCTATTGTAGTCTGCCTGTAAATTCAGCTTCTATGTCTGTAATAAAAAAAAAGAATTAATCTGTGTTGGAACATGTGTAATTTCTTAGCAAACCACTTGAAAAGAATAGATCAATATTAACAACATTGATACACGTCTTCTCTCATATGAAGTTGTTTCCATAGGAGATTATATATATTGCACATCATTTTCCTCAGTTCTATGTGTGACTCAAATGGAGTTTGCAGATTTATTATTATGGGAAAGCTTTATGATTGGTGTATTATATTTATTTACTGGATGAAAACCTACAAGGGAGAAAAAAAAAAAAGTTATACAGGGTTTCAGATAAGCCACAATGAGAAAATACATTATGTATACTAAAAACCAAACAAAACCCCAATCTGCTGCCTTTAAAGATATCTTTTTTTTTTTCTTCCAGTCTAGTAAATTAAAAATTTACACTGGTTTTACCACGAAGATGAAAGCCTTGGATGTTACAAGAACAAGGATTTTCTGTTGGAAAATAATATTTTTTTTCCACAAAAATGCAGAGAGATTCATAATGTTTTGTTTTCATAGCTTTGGCTGGGATGACAAAAACTTATGCTTTCCTAGGTGAGACTATCCTTTGAATAAAATAAATATGCATATGGATGGCAATATCTGAGCACTGAAAACATAATAGGAAAGTTCAACAGAAAATTATTGCATAGAAATTTGAAAGCACAGTTGAGAGTAGAAGGAAATACAACAAATGGCCTTTAGAACAAACTTCCTAAATATAAATATATTTCTACATAAGAGTAATAAATTCTATGAAGAGCTTATGTATCTACTGACGCAGTTGGGCTTCACGGAAACCTTGCTTCAAACACAGTGTGCTGTGTCAAAAAAATAACATCAAAATATCCACATCCAGAAAAAGTATCAAAATGAGTGATCAACTGGATAAAAAGATGTGTGAAAGAAAAGGACCAGACCCTCCTGCCTTTTCAACAGCTATGTATTGTGAAAAAAGAGCTACTAGAGAGCTCAAGATCAGAGGATCAGAGCCAAAGTAAAGAAACATAAATTCAGCTATTAACGTCTGGCAGAGCAATGGTATTTTAAACATATCTAAATTTAATTCCATTGTATTTTATTTAATTAGTGAAGGCAGTTCTTCCTCAGTGCAGTGGTTCTGAAGTCGCCATTATAATATTTTTTTAAGAATTTTGTGGTGGACCTACCCACGCACCAATGTATTTTGCCTGTTGGGTGAAAGATCTAGATGCATATCTAGGTACTGTAAATTTTGAGTAGCCTAGCCATCAATAGAAATTAAATTTAATAACATGTATATTTCTTAACTCTCTTCAATATTGTATTGATTAAAAACCAGTTGCATGCATGTGGCCATGCAAATGCCTTGTCCCAAAATGTCTTTTTTAAGTGCATATCTTTCTATAATTTATAAGCAGCCTGGACTTAGACTGAGTCCTAAAATACTTGATAAAAAATGTGATCCCATAGTATGGACACAGTGGAAAGGGTCAAGGAGAATAGATGGCTTTAACTGACTCCTTGTATACAGATGCACAGAGTATGTCCGTGTTTGTTACTTTATAATATGTGCTCAATCATGTCCTTACACTGAAGCCAACTAACACTGCAGAAAACCAGCACAGCAAAAATCATGCTATTGAGCTTTGTTCTCATTTAAAGTGGAACAGTTGCATCAAAACCACTTATTCAAAATAATACCCTACTAGCAACCAAGCAAAACTCACAAATAGATGGATTAGAGATGAGCCCTGCACAAAAGCATTCCAAACACTACTAATTTATCAATATGCCTGATACAGATTGTTTTCCCAAGATCATTCCTTGGTACTACTTAGCCTTTCTCTGCTAAGACTACACTGCATTGAGAAATTCAGTGACAAGCCCTATTACTGTAATCAAATTCTTTATTTCTAGTAGGAACTCATCTAAGGATAATGCCCAGCAACACTAGCAGAACACCTATGCAGGTAAAGGGTTTTTAATGCGAGGTGGAAATAGAACTCTGCAATTTGCATGAAGTTTTAATGCATTGTTAGAACAACAAGAAAACATTTAGAAGAGGCTGACAGGAGGTTGAGATGCCAAGAGAATTCAAGCAGGTATTTAAGATATAGGGTATATGTTTTCCTGAAGTAACTAAAAAATATATTCTGATACAATAAAAAAAATGCAACAGAATTGATAACACATTAATGAAAATAATAGATACAATTTACCTCTCCCTAGTTAATTCACATTAAATGGCAATGCAATGAATCATTAAGAGTCCACTCATGGATGACTCCAAATAAATTGGGGAATTGGCATTCCAGCATAAAGTTTTGGAAGATATGAATAAGTAAAGTAAATAACCTCTCTTTTTCTGAGCGTAGTTTGTATTTTATGAAAGACCTTATTTCCATCTAAGGTTTGTGTGCTGGCCTGATATTTAATAATTTATGGCTGTAATCTAAGGAAAAAGAAAACAGCCCAAAACCCAGAGATTTTTGAACCTTGCAAAAGAATTTATGTATATTTAAAGAATACATACATATCGGTTGTCAGAATTTCACAAAATTGTAAAATAATATTTACTGTGAAAGTTTTTTTTCTTTTTAAATCCTGATTTCTGAGCAGAGACTGCTGTCCTCTTTGCTAGTATGTCTGTCCTTCTATAACCTTTTTCATGGCAGAGCCATATAATTGTTGAGCATCTTGTCCCATTTCAATCAAAATTGAAAGTTAAAGTGATGATCAAAAATTTCTGTGAATATTTTAAAGAGATCTTAATATGGAATTGCACTCTAGGTGTGGCAACTGTTTATAAATGGAAGCCACACGTTAAAAGTGTAAATGTCCTCATCTGGTGTGACGAATCCAACAAAACCTTCAAGAAGCCAACTAGAGGAGAGACACTTTATTACTAGCACCTTTGAGGGAATGCAACTAAATGTGTTATTATATCTCAGATTCTCTGTGTGAATCATGCTGTTTGCCAGCACTGTTTCAAACATTGCACATTAAAATACTGTAAACTAAAATTGAAGTTTGGATGGGTTGCATTTCCAACCTTCTTATATGCCAATAAAATGATCTGGCTATAATTAAATACCTTGAAATCCAGAGCTCGAACACGAGCATTTCTTCTTATTAGTTATACAGAAACATAGGACAAGAACGTCTAATGTAAGGTAAGGAAAAATATTTCTGAAAATCATTAACAACAACTGGTTTTGTTTTTTATTTTTGGGAAAAGTCATTCCACAGCAAAGAATATAGCATCACCTGGGTGTTTCGGTGTACCTCCACTGCCTATAACAAATGGCAAGCTTGATCTCATTTGCAAGTTGTTAAATGGTGCCTGTCAGCTATTCCATAATACATGAGTGGCATATCACTCTCGATTTCCCTTGACAATGCTTACCTTGTGCAGACAGATGAAAGGCTTGGATGCTGATAAACTCATCCTTCATCCATGCTGATAATGCAGACAACTTGCATAATTGTGGACTTTTAAAGTTTAACTCTGAAACTGCTGGTGTACTTAGTGGAAAACTTTGTGAGGCATTTATAATACAGTGCAATGAGGTGGAAAGAAATAGCAATGCATTTCAGAGAAATTGTGTCATAGGTGCATTTCTACTCTCCCAGAAACAGCACTAGTTCACATGTCCTGGAAAAATTTGTTTTCCACAGGCAACTGGTAATGAATCTCAAATCACAAATACTGTCTTGTTAGAACTTTAAGGAGAAGATAATAACCCACAACATCACCATGAGGGGCTAATTCTGGTTCTTCAAACTAATTCTTTAAAATTAGAAAAATGCAAAATATTTTAAAAAGAAAATCCATGCTGTAGGAAGCAAGTGAAATCCAGGTCTTCCTGGGTGGTTGTGTTTTGGATTTAGAATTTTTGTTTTGTTTTCTTAAACATCCTCTAGAGCTGAAAGGAAACTATGGATTAAATGTGAATCTGCACAAATTTGATTACATTTGTGTAATAGGTTTTAATGCTGTTATAAAAAATCTGTCAGTGCAATGGCTTTCTATTGTTCAAGTAACTGAACTTCACCTACTGTTTCAGACTTACACTAAGATAGTGATCCCTGAAATTAGTGGAGACAACTTCTATCTTATCTGCTTACCTTGGTCTTGCAAATTTGAAGTCAGTCAAATTTGAAGTCAGCTGGACTGTCTAACCCTTCTTATACAGGAAATACCTCTCCCAGTCTGTTCTATGTATCTAAAATGGATCTATAACTGAATCTTCAGTCTTTCTAAATCCATCCGCAACACCTTGTAAATATTATCTCTGTTACAGAAACAACTTTTTCCTTCTGAATATTTAAGGTATTACATTTATTTAAAAATGTGTGTTTTTTTTTTCTTCTCAAAACACTGACTATCATTAAGTTAATTGGTTGTTCTACATTCATGGCATTCCCTTCCCATAGACCATTTCAAGCCTGTCAGATTTTAAATATGTGTCAACATGAATGAAATTTGGCTCACATACCCACAAGTTTGGTCCACAGGATGGGAACTCTCACTTCTTTAATGCTAATCAATATGGTAACCATAGAAAATTCTGCACCATACATAGTTCTCAGTTGTGTATACACTTCTGGCAACAGTTACAAAGGACTTGAAGGCCCTTTTCTAAGTTAAATTTGATAGATAACTTGGCATAGCAAACTGAATTTGAAAGTGAATTGCAATCCTGGTGGCATCTAGTAAATTTTACTTTTGACCCCACTGACGATAAAGTCACAGAGTTTAACAGTACAAGATGCTTCGGAGTACCATGTGCTTATACTGGAAGTTTATAGACAAAGAATTAACATTAGATAGTAGATGTATAAAACCAGTTCCTGAAATTTTTGAAAAGGAAGGACTCTGACCTCATGGTCAGGACTATAGTTATGCTCCTTGATTTGCAGATTGTCTTAATTCTTGAAATGAAGACATAGTAAATTGATAAATAAATGTTTCACTATTTTTTCTTTTAAAGATATGTGAAAATCTTATTTCTGGTATCAAATATGAATGTTCCATCCCAAGTGGATGGAATTGTGATGAATAATCCTTGACAATATATATCAGAATTCCAATTGAGCAAATCAGAAGACAAAAACTATTGAATGGGACATTGTCTTTAGATTTTGTAAGAGTACAGTTTCTAATATTGTAATAAATAAAGGTGCATTACTTTAGCACAAATTTAGACTTTTGCCCTCTCAGTATTTTAAAAAGAGATTATTAGGATGTTTTGAGACACTGGATTTGATAACCCTCCATGAACACACCAGTGCCTTTTTGCTCAGTGCCCAAAGTGGTCCTCAACAAGCCTGCTCATTACAGGATGACAAGTTTCAGATAACTTTCATGAAGAAATACTCATTTATTTCAGTAAACAAGGATGGATCATTAATTTAAAAATAAAAATTGAAATAAAATATGCATAAAACTGAGAAAAATCCAGTCTGTTTATTTTATTACCCTGAGAAGATGGTACAGTTCTGAGGAAAGTCTTCCTAGGAGCAAAGCTTTTGGAAGTAGTTTAGGCAACAGTAATCATTAACAAGGTAAACTCATAAACTCATGATACAGTCCTGAGTTCTTCACAAGTGTGTTGTCCTTCAGTACCATGTCAATGAAAGTCAGTCTTCTCTATATTATAGAATATTTCTAACTACATGTCTTCTTTTAACTCAAAAACAACTGAGGCAGTACAGTGCTTTTCAGGCAGCAGGTGATCTCTAAATAAATAAGTACTTTCTAGTTTTCTTTACAGTTCAAAATGCAGTCTGAACCCTCTCAAGATTCTCCAGCATTCCCCATGGTTTTGTTAGCTGGTAGAGAAGCTGTATATTACTAAGAACACCAGATTAGCAGCTGTCACTTTTATTGTTACTTTAGTTAACATTAAATTTTGCAGCACGTCAATTTTGCAATTTCCTTTGATTTTTCATTCAAGGGTTACTTTTAGTAACATCTAATCTTGCAGTAATAATAGCATCCAGTTTTGAAATATACTGATTTAGACAATATTTATAAAATACGTTACTGTGTTGACATTTTTGCAACCACCTGCCCAGTCTTAGTTTCAGGGCACAGTAAATTATTAACTAACACTGACTAAGGGTGCCAATTTGCACGGTTTCAGCTACTCCATAGTAATTAGGACATGCCTCTGTAAATGGGAAAAATTAGAGGTTTACTGTTTGCTTTCACTGAAAGAACAAACAAGCTCTTTTTTTACAATGGGTAAAAGTATGTATGAGTCTTTCTTCCATATAGCAATTTGTTGGAATTTGCGTTGCTTTCATATCTGAAAAATGTACAAAAATTTGCAGAGGGACAGAGTCAGAATTTTAATTTTCCTAAATTTAGTATTTACATATGCAATTATCTATAGCAGACACTCAAGTTCAATATTTCTTTTTTTCTTACAAAGCAGAACCCTTCTCTAGGGAAGCAATGATATCAAAGGTACTCATGGAATAACAACTACTGGAAAGCCAGGCTACTATACATAAGTGTGTAAAATTGTCCTTCAATCCTAAGTGAGTTCTCTAATTGCTCAAGTGTTTATTTTAGGTACACATTATTATACTGGGGTGGTCACTACTCTCAAAACTTTAGTTTTAAATATGAGAATTGTTTTTTAATAGGAAAACATGCTTAAGCAGAAAATGATCTGTGATCCTAACAGTCAGATTGAGCACTGAAGAAAGAAGAATATGAAAAAAATCATTTACCTTCATTCAAACGACATATTTCAGAGTATATTATAATCAAAATATATCATCTAATCTTAAGTAGGCCATTACTTTTTTGACAGAGACCACAGTTTTCTTACTTTTTAGCAATACATAGTTATCATAGTAGTGATCAAGCAGTAAAGAGATTCCACCTATCTTCAAGATGCAAATCTCTGTTAATGGATCCTCATTGATTATAAGAGTTAATGTGCCCTAGAAGTCATCAACACAAGTTCTAATATGTTGCTAGAAAAAAAGCTTTTTATTCTATGTTTATTTAGAATGATATTTGTCTGTTTAAAAAAAAAAAAGAAAGAAAAAAAAGGTGTTGGCATTCAAGTTTTATCTCTGTTCCAAGAATTATGCGTAGCATCCTAAAATAAGATAGGAATCATAAAGGAACTTGGATTCATCTCCTATATGAAATTTCTACTCCATAAATCTCAACCCTAATGCCATTGTTGCCATTTTATTTAAACTGCAGGGAAGAAGTATAGATAAGAGAATGAATTGCAGCTAGACTACCAGCTTCTGCAGAAAGACTATTGTACTCTTAAATCCTTTTGTAACTATGCTCTGACATCCTCTTAAGGTAGACCTTATTTAGACACAAAATCTCAAAATATGTGAATTTCAAAATGTTTCAGGAAAATAAACTTACTTGATTGAAGATGAAAGCACTATTTTTCAGTTAGAATTATAAGAAAAAAAAAAACAAGAGAAATCTACATTTAAATGAAGCAGAAAAAGCAAAGAAAAAAAATTTATTTATCATTCCTACAGCTTATCTGCCACCTCACTTGAAAATGAAATTTCCCTTACCTGTATTGGGCAGACTTGTAGCTATTTTGGACTCTTCAAGGACTTGCTCTTCTTTGTCTTTTAATAGTAGAACCACAACACTGATTCTAACAGTAGTTCCCAAGAGTTCTACTAGAGTGTAGGAAAAAAGAAAACAAGAGTCAAAGTCTATACTTTAAGATTATACACCAGGAAAATGTGGTTATGTGTATGTCACATTGTACAAAAATATTGCTGACAAGGTAAACTGGGATCCCAAACAATCAATGAAAGTCAAGGGCAAGACATTTAAAACTGAAAAAAAAATATTTTACTTGACACATAATTGACTAATGTAATCCATTTCCACATGATAATACAGGCATTTGGAGGAGTGTTGTTACATATAGAAACTTTATGCAGAATGTAAGAAAATTTGTAATCATGTAGCAAGGTATAAACTAATTTTAGAATAATACAAACCCATAAGGTCTAAGATATAAATTAACCACAAACTGACAGCAGAGAGAAATAATATTTTTCCATTGGATAGATTGTTCCTTATATGTTGGGTGACCATTGGGTGAGCTGGGCAATGCAGAATGGCAATTGTGAAGGGTTCTGCACCCTTGACTTTCAAAAACAGTTCACTTTAGTTGCCTTTTACTATGTTACTTTTGAAATGTAAATTTAATTAAGATTTGATGTGACCTATGTGTTCAGGAAATCTCATCACAACAACATATGGAAAAGTAAAAGTATGCTCTGTAATAATTTCTCTCACAATGTCACTGTGCATATATAAACACCAAGAAATTGGGGAGGGGGTGGAAATAAAAAGGAAAAATTATGAAAAGATTGTTAGAGGGGAATGGTAACCGAGAAGAAACTTCAAGCTACTATGTAGAACTTGACAGCAATAAAAACCCCTCTACACTGGATGGAACTTTCTAAGTTGTCAAGATAGTTCTTGACAAATCTGTATTTTACCAACAGTTTACTGCACGCAAGGATCATCAAGCATTCCAGAATATATCGACATCTTTCTGTATCTGCTCATACTGCAGGCAATGATGGTTCAAGGAGACTGAAATCCTGGGAGCATATGCTTCATGTCACGCTTGGAAATATCAACCACTAGGATATCCCTTAACTATTGTTTTTCAAGCTGCATAATTTTAGAGATGAGGTAGCAACAAAATGCTAATGTTTAACTTTTTAATTAGACTTTAGAGATAAATACAATCTGTTGTGCTATGAAAAATCTGGATTTTTGCTGTTAAATGAAATTACAGGTTTAGTGTCATCTACTTAATCAAACAATAAAGAAAATGTGTTCTTTAAAAACTCAGAAGGAAAGTGAGGGTTAACAGTTTCTAATCAGGAGTTTTGCTACATCCTCTTCTTGCCCCTTCACCTTATACTGTCACTATTAATGGGCTACAAAAAGAAAACTACATTCTGATCTCCTAGAAGCAGGGTAGCCTGCATGCTCAAGCACTACACTTCCACCTTTTCAATTTAGCAGCCTGTCTACTGAGTAAGACCCTAATTAAATTTTATGATATCTGCTCAGTGCTTAGGACGTGATTTACATCACAGGTGGAGCACATCTAACAGTTTGTCTTGGTTTGCCTCTTTTGATCAAGAAAGGCTCAGAGCTGAGGTTTCATAAGAGGGAATTATAACTTTTTCTTCAAGAGGAGTCCCTTTATGTTCACGAAGGAGTTCTGTAAGGCTCCATCTTAGAGTCAATTCTCTTAAACATGTTCATAAAAAATCTGGACACAACACTTGAAAGTATACTAAATTTGCTGATGGTACTGCATTGGGAGTAGCTGTCGGCTCCCTCAAAGGTTGAAAGGCCCTACAAGAGAGATCTTCACAAATCAGAGGGCTGGGCAAGCCAGTCAAGTGAAGTTCAGCAAGGGAAAATGCCAGATTCTGCTCCTGAGATGGCCCGACCCTGGACTGGAATGAGAGCAACGAAGATGATGAAACGTCTGGAGGAAAAGCCATGTGAGGAGTGACTGAGGTTGCTTGGCTTGCTCAGCCAGGAGGAGACTTGAGGGAAGACATAGCACTCTACAACTTTCTCATGGGGGGAAGAGAAGGGATAGGCATTGACATCTGTGGTAGCCAGTGACAGAACCCAAGCGAATTGCCTTGAAGTTGTATCAGGGGAGGTTTAGGCTGGGTATTAGAAAAAGGTTCTTCAGCACCCAGAGGGTGGTTGGGCCCTGGAAAGGGTCCCCAACACCAAGCCTGACAGAGCTCAAGAAGCATTTGGACAACACTCAAGCATGTGGTGAAATTCTGAGTATTTTCCTGTTCAGGGCCAGGAGTTTGACTTAGGTGATCCTTTTGGGTGCCTTCCAACTCATGATATTCTATTTTGTCGTGCTTATGATTCCTTGAAGGGGTCATGGGAGGAACATGCACAATAACTCTGTTTTGACTAAATAGAAATTTGTACAGTTTTAGCATTTTATTGAAAGGTATGAAGCAGTTTGTCTTTAAGATATGTCAAGACCCATAAGCAAAATTTCAGTTAATGGAATTCGGGGTACTTTCTGCCACTTTTCCCAAAACAATTAAATGTAAATTCAAGACAGCAGAACATTAAACCAAAGTATCTCCAAAGTACTCTACCAGACATTCACATGCTATTGAACAAGTTTTCTTGTACATATGAAGTTATTTACATATATTTAAAAAAATTGTAGCCAAACGGGCAAAAAAAGCCACCCAGATGTATGAATTAGTGAACAGCAGTGGTTTTGTTCTCCTGATATTGAATTTCTCACTGAAAAATACAAAAATCAAGTGATTTTCTTCTGCAAGTCTTCATGTGACCTTGATTTTCACCTGTGTTGGTGGTAGTAGGTAGATACTCCATTTTAATTTTTGAAAAATGCCCTGTGACACTTAGTATACTACTAAAATGATATCCCAGTCTCCAAATGCTTGCCCTTATAGAGAAGTTCAGCAATGTAGCTGCATGAGAGCTGAGATACACACTTGCTGCTGAAGTGAAGTTCCTCATGGTGTGACCCAGTATCCTTTGGTGGAGAATCTTTATAAGAGAATAAGAGATTATTTTTTTTATGAAAGGAAACAACACTTAAATAAATTTTAATCCTTTAAAAATAGAAAAGAAATGTATCAGAAGGAAGTCATCTCTGCAACTCATATATATTCACTCATGTATTTTTTTTAAATTAACCAGATCTTAGAACAGCAATAAATATGGATTTCTTGGCTTTGTGTAATGGCAGCAATTATTTAGTTCAGTCACGTCATATATGAGGCAAAGGGTATCACTCTGTGGCTCAAACTGTATGACTTTTAATATATCATGTCACAAAAGCATTGACAGCATTTAGTACAGAGTTCCACAGGCTTTTATGAATTGTGTTAGCAAAGTTTCAAGAAAACTAGTATTTTCTCTAGAAGAAGGTATGATTTTATATTTTTCCTGGTCCATTTGATGAAACTGTTTAACAAATTATTGAGACAATTTGCATGCACATCAGTGAGTTTGGTACAAAATTAAATTTAGAGAGAGAGTCAAAAGGAAGCTGAAGCATTTAGGTCTTTTGAAAATAGGATCTAAACTGCTGCTTGAGGCAATTTGACGGTACTGCTCTCCAAGTTGTTACAAAGATCTTATACCCAAAAGAAAGAAAATCTGCAAAAAATATAAAACCCCATGTGTTGCTAAATTTGGGGGCTGAATATTTGATGTATTTGAAAATGTAAGAAAATAGTAATTGTAAAACTTAAAACTCAGAAGTAATGTTTCTTTTTAAACTTAGAAATTTTTATTATGGAATATTACAGTTAAAATATTTATGAGTTTTCTTTTGCTTTCTTTTCCCCCTTAATAACTCTGTTGTTAATAGCTTGGGGAAAGAGGTGGACTGGGGAAAAGGAGGGACAAAATGAAATTCCATCCTCAGAGACTGGTTAAATGATCACTATTTCTGCAGCTATGTAGAAAGGAAGTTTGCTTAAGAAAATCTGCATCTATATGTACAGTAAACATAATAAAATACTGATGTACATGGGCATAAGACAAAAGTTAACTAGTAAGTAATATATAGAAAGTTTGCTTAGTTTCTCCCCCCTCTTCCTCCCAATTTTTTTTAACACTGAGATGCTGATAATTAACATTAAAATATTTTTTGTAAAGTATCAGATTTGTCCCCATGGGTACACCTGAAACTCAGACTTTATGTGAAAAGATTCAGCTGAATTGTGTCTATTAAGACAGGATTTACTATCAAAAACTGTCTTGCAGAGAAACTTCCTTTATCGAATAGAGAAAGGAAAAAGTTCAAGAAAACTACAGATCATAAATATAATTTTTACTTCCCAAAAGAAAAATGGGATCTTTAAGCTGTAGGGTGTTGTAAATATCCAGAGGTTGATATATGACAAACTTCATGGCCACAGGTTTTTTTGTATTCTGTGATTAGGAGTGAATGGAATTGTGAAGAGGTGAGATAACAGTTCTGTATCTGCAACACATTCATTTTGATAGTACAGTCATACACTATGTTTTATAGTTGTTTTTTTTTCTACTAGTAACTCTAGACCTATATAGGCTTCTGAGTTTCTCAGTCTGAACAACCATAAAATATCATATCTTAAAAGAGGAATTAGAGAAAATAAAAATAAAATTATGAAGCATGTCTGTCACAAGTAAGGGAGATGAATATTTTGAGTTAATGTCTGTCACGTGCACACAATTGACAGATATAAGGTGACGCATCATATATGTATTGTTTAATTGATCGCATTATAAAAGATGTGGCTTTAAGGGCTGCCCAGACTCTGGAATATTGTCTCACAAAGGAGATAAGAGTTGCACAGAGTGTGATTTCCTTCTGTGAACTTTCTCCTCTGCAAGAAAAAATAATAAAGTCACTTTCTGAGGTGATGTAGAGGATTTGGTCCCTACTTTTGAAACTGGCAGCACTTCTTACATTCATTTTGATGGACAGAAAAGTGTAAAAAGAGAAGGGCTAGCTGTATTTTTATCCTTCATTGTCTGCTCTGGAATATGGTCTCTAAAGAGACTGCATTTAAGTACTTTAGATATAGAATAGTCCAAAAAGGTAAAGGGAAGGAAATGAAGCCTTATTTCCCCTCAAGCAATTAATTCCAGCTCCCAGTGGAAGAATAAGTGCAGCTGCTTCCTTTTCAGGTTTGTGTTTTTGTTGGGGATTTTTTTTTTTTTTCTGTCTTTCACAAAGGCCATTTGGCTCCACAGTGAGACTGTTTAGGTGAGGTGAGTACTCGTATCCCTTGTTGCAAATTGAACGTGTTAGACCATGATCTTTATAGAAAAGTGTCAAAACCAAAAGTTCAGCATGCAACCCTTTGAAAATTATTTCTCCTCTGTGCCTGATATACAGAAAAAATAAGCTGAAAAGAAAGACTAAACAGAGATAACATTTTTTTCAAAATCTTTTATTTCTTTACAAACATATCTAATGCATTTGTGAAAAACAAAAGGAGAATAACAAATGCATTTGTTTCATCGACTCATTTCCTTTTAATTCTATTCATTTTCGGAGAAAAAACCCCAAACCAATATTTTAAACTTGTAAATTCCTCTACATCATAACAATAATACTTTTATATTAATTGACCTGTAAGAGCACAAGCACATTTTGGCAGTTATCTTATTTTCATTTCTTGATAAGGGTATGAATTTAGTGATGTCACAATGGATGATAGAACAAGTAAATATTTTTATCACTTTGAAAAATCCAAACAAACCCAAAAGAATACTTACAGTAGAATAAAATTCAGCTGTGATTATGCTGTATGTATTTTAGGCAAAACAAATTTTCCATCTACAAGGTTTGAAATTAATTACTTTTATTTTATTTATCTTTTTGTCTCTGTGTAATCATTCATGAGGGCTACTCAAAATGTTACTGAGAAAGTTTTAGAAGACTGGAGGTACGGATTCAAATATAGGAACTTTCTTTCAATATGCTTTAAAATTTCTCTTTGGAAAGGCTTGAATAATATATATACATATTGATTTATGAAAGCACAGAATGCAAAATATATACATTAACCCATCAATAGGTTGTATAATTGATGTTTTAAAGTAAGCTCCCAGGATTTCCAAGCTAACCATTCTCTCAGCAATGATATTTACTCCTCTCTGTGTTCTCTTTTTGTTTTCTATTATTTCACATCTGAGTAACAAAGGCATCTCTTATATTATCAATCCTGTGCACAAATCCAAAACACATCCCCATACCAGCCACTGTGAAGAAAATTGACTCTACCCCAGCCAAAACCAGCACACCCAGGTTTTTGCACAGTAAAGAGCTTTTAAGGAAAGAAGAAATTGAACAAGAAACCAATTATAGTCATGTCTGGCTGTTATGTTTGGCATCTGGGAGGAAAAATAACAGACAGGCAGCTTGTTCTTAGAGTTCAGAGAATTCTGAAGAAATTCCTGAGGGCTGAAAAAAGACAAATATTGCACCCATCTTCAGCCAAAAAAGGAGGTGCCTAGGAAAAACAGATCAATGATCAAGGTGCCTCTGTTTAGCCCTGCCTTTAGCCATGTCCCACGTTCCACCTTGAAATCTTTTCGTCTTCTGCCTTCCTGATTTTCTGACTGGACTTCTGTGTTGAATTCCAGACCCAAATCTTTATGTTGCCTTTTCTGACTGTAGACAAAACCAAGTTACTATCATAACTCAGCTCATACTCAAGGCAAACTGTAAGAGTGTATTATTAGAATAGTGTGGTGTCACAGGTTTTGTTATAAACTACTAGAATGTTAAACAGTTTCAAGAAGTGCCAAACATGCTATAAATTACACAGATTATTTTGCTATGTATTTTCTAGTATGTGTTCTAAAACACTGCAGATATAGTTCATCAGACAGTTGATTAGTTGGCAAATGAGCCTTTAGTGAGAGAGGCTGCAGTGTTTCTAGCACGTTTACTTGCAGAAATGTAAATTTACATGATTGATGAACTTGCTGGACATTTTTAAACCTATAGGTCTGGGGATCCTGGAATTCTTCTTCTAAATGGTGTACTTCCAATCATTCAAAATAGTTTTTAATAAAAGGTATGCCTTTGCTATTGTCAGAGTTCATTAAGTTTTATTTGTCAGGACACTGCCTTTCAATGAATTTGTGTTACTTATGCACTCCAGCTCTGGGAGGATTACTGTCCTAAAGTACCAACATGACTATTATGCTGTAGTTTTTTCTGTCCTACATAATGATTTTCTGTTAGAATCACTTCATTTTGGTAGTATCACAGAAGCATAGAAAGGCTTGGTTTGGAAGGGAAAATTGAGATTACATAGTTCCAACCACAGGGCCATGGGCACCTAAGCAACCCACTAGACCAGCTTGCTCAGGACCCCATCCAACCTTGGATAAATATTTTGTTTTTTCCATGCACAAGCATTTTTTAATTAAGGAAAGAATAAATATGCTTTACCTAAGACTACTTTATATCCTAGTGCAGCAAGAATATATAAATTTAAATAATTTATTCTACTTTTTTTTAGAGCAAGCTCCAATCTCATTTGCTAAGATAAATTAATAAAAGAAATAGAATTTTTTATTCTAAAGTTTTCTGAGCCTTATGTAAAAGTCTGAACAATCTTCTTTCCTGCAGTCTTCGCTGGAACCACAGTATATTAATTCTGCAGGAGTTTAGAGGACCAGATACCTTATGAAATGTAAAGTGATTAACTTTGGAAGCTAGATTTTACTGCGACATTTCAATAGACAAAATGTGTTTAATCTGAAGCCATGTTCAAGTGTAATTCTTTAGCTGGCTATTAACAGTATCATAAGCAGTATTCAGTTCAGGATTAAACATCCTAAGACTCCTAACTGATAACAAAATGGATCATATATACAGGTTGGGGGCATGACATCACAGAATTGTGGAATCATAGAATGTTTTGGGTTGCATAGGGACCATAAAAATCATCTACTTACAACCCCTTGCTATGAGCAGGGACACTTCCCACTAGACCAGGTTGTTCAATGCCCCATCCAATCTGACACGAGAGTTCTCTTTGTGTGTGCAGGACAGTCTGTGCCAGAAAGTCTAATTCTCAACCTTGAGATATTTTTTTCTTTTTTTTCAAGAGAATTCTGGATTGACCTATATTTCAATATGCTCATTTTAAAGTCTGAGTAATTTTTATGATTTTTTGTAATTTTTGGATGTTGGAAAAATGCAAAATCAATCATATAGTTATGCATGGAAATTGCAAACTCCATTAGATCATGTGGTGACTTAATGTGGTAGGAACAAGATTGTGACTGTACTGCAGGCATTTCAAATCAAAGTGCATGTGGAAGGTTGAGTTTGGCTGACTTGGCGGCTAATCCAGCTGCTAACTCATGCCTCCTTCTCCACTGAGGAAGATGAGAAAGTAAGATAAAAACCCTACAGGGTCAAGAGAAAGACAAGGAAATAACTTGCCTATAGCCATCATGGACAGACACTTGACTGGGATTCTTTTTATTGTTCCTGAAGTATTTATAAGTGAGAACAGAATTCAAAAGAATTCAACTATAAAGATGTACAGGGAAGCCCATGGCCTCTTCTAGCAGATGCTGACCCTAAAGTCATGTAAAACAAAACCAGTGCATTGACTGGAGAATTTATTCTTTTTCCTATGCACTCTGGGCAGAGGTTATTCCAGAAGGCAACAACTGATCTATTTATTCTACAGTTGGGTGTGCTGCCTATACGTATCTCTGTTGAAGGGACTTTGACTTTTTTCTCTCATCCATTGA
Organism: Malurus elegans; assembly: GCA_013397995.1. Classification (NCBI taxonomy): domain Eukaryota; kingdom Metazoa; phylum Chordata; class Aves; order Passeriformes; family Maluridae; genus Malurus; species Malurus elegans. The sequence continues at coordinate 46,955 of VZRP01006422.1, forward strand.
GACCTCCATGCTATTATTTTTCTGTCATTTATATCTGTTTTTGGAGATAAAACTTGTCTGGACAGAGAAAATATCCACATAACTGTTGAACACATGTCTTTTGAGAGGTATTCCTCTATGAATTCCATGCCGCCTCTGTGAAGTCCATGCCTCTTTTCCATACAGAAAAGACAGGTATGTAACTCTCAGAATGACTATTTCTGTTTCAATGGGAAAATTTATCATTTTCTGCATATTCAGATAAGGCTTTTTTTTTTTTTTTTTTTTTTTTTTTTT
>VZRP01006422.1:47269-123207 GCA_013397995.1 Malurus elegans
TTTTTTTTTTTTTTTTTTTTTTTTTGTTCAGAAACATGTTAAAAAGTTTGGCAAATCAGGAAAGAAAAATTCATTTTATTTATCACCTGAATATTTATCTGCATATTCTGAGATTTTACAATTCCATCATCTGTTTTATATGGAGGAAAAACAAACAGGCTCATATAGTGGTACACAGAATTATTAAATATGATATATTCCTTTAAATCTGTGAAAATAATATGTATCTCAAGACCTAGGCTAATTAATCAGATTTCCACTTAAATTATATAATCCTCATGATTTACACACATTTCAAAAGAAGACATAACTGAAGTATTCATCTGGGGGCTTCACTGATCCTCATAGGAAAAACATCTTAATCATGAACTTTCGAGATACTCAAACTTTACATATTTATATCTGTAAATAATTAACTGAATAATTTTTCATCAGATTATATTTTGTAATTAATGTAAAAATTATTTAAATGTATAAGCATAGTGACCGGAAAGCTGAAAACCAGCAACCTCAAATGACACTTTTTGGTGGCTACAAGGTCTTTTTGAATATAGACTCAAAATGTCAATAATGTCTTCATGAAGAAAATTGTTGTAGGTCAAACAAAATGGTAATAAAAGTAATTTTTTTTTTTTAAATCTTTGAATGGTTGCATCATCATTGCTATTAGGCAGCTTCATTCTTGATTCCTCTCTCAACATAAAAAGTCTAGTGACTCCTGCTTTCTACCTGTTGTTTCTTTCAAGGGAGAAGGGGAAAATTACACAGTGCACAATTAATTAAGTTAAATTGAGCAGAACTATTTATTTTACAAATACTGGTTTTATAAAGTGACAATTAGTAAAGGCTAAATAAGACAAAGTTTGATTGGAAATTACTAGCTGCAAAGTATGCTTATTTATAATCAAATTTAATGGCAGCTGTAAATGTTAATTTTGCTTATTCAACTTGGAGATAAAGGATAGAAACCAACTCCATATTAATTAACTAAGGATTAGGAAGGGGAGTGTTGAGAATACTTAAAAGGCATTTTCATGTGAAAATATGAATAAAAATAAAAAAAAATCAGATATTCAGATGCAATTGTAGTTTCAGCTAACATTTCTTCACAGACTAAAACTCATCTGAATAAATAATATAAAATAATTCTTTGCCCTTTTTTGCAATCGATGAGGCTGAACTAATTTTTTTTTAGCTCTGTTTGAAAAACCTTTCTACAGCTAGCTAGCAAAAGTCAAAATCAGCACAGGTGTATGATGCATGTCTTAGATGCATCTAATGGAATGTGATGCAAGAATGTGATTCTCTGTTGACTGTAAATCTCTTCCATGTCAAGACAGTAACAATGTGATTAGTTATAACAATCTCATCATTGTTGGTGTTCCTTAGTTGGTTATAGCTGATGCTTTCACAGCATCCAGAGGTTTCACCCTGGAATGAGGCTGTACATCAAGACTCACACACATAAGAAAATGTCTAAAGAAAGCTCTACTGATCTGAAGGTTAAGAGTTTAATAATTTTGTTCAATCCACAGGAATAGCTCTGAACCTGATCTGGTGGGAGACGTCCCTGCCTGTGGCAGTTCAAGCCAGATGATTTAAAGGATTTCTTAAACCAAGTAAAAGCTTTAGGAAGGCTCAGATAAATTTCCTTATGCTGCTATTCAGAAACTTAAGGAAGACAAGATTCTTGTCAGAGACTTGCAAAAGAGTGTCATAAACCCAGATCCAAACTTTCTAAATTGAGACATAGGCAGAATTTACATCATTGTGTCCAGGAGGGCAATCTAGGCAGATATTATTGGAGGGACCCAAAACCCTAAATTTTGCAGATCTGATTTGCCAGATAGGACTCTGATTTCTAAAGCTAGATGTTATTGTCTACAAAAGCATATCCTTTAGAAACCACAGATTGACATAAATCTTGTTATAGTACAGTTCTGCTGTATCACTGATATATTGTATCCAAGGATAACAAACAAGGTCCAAACAATGGAGTTCCTTAAAAAATTGAGCTGTTAGACATGGCTTTTTTCATTATAGTAGACTAAGGATTAGTGGCCTACTTAGGAGAGTAAATATTCGTAATTTTTCCACCTTTATGTCCCATTTTGGCAAGCTTTAAAGAATTGGAAAGAAGATTGATCCAAGTTTCTTCACCTAAAATCAACAGCTTATATATTGTGATGATATCTTTCCATTTCTTTCAAGGGCACATGACCTTTATATAAAGTTTTAAAAAATAAGAAATTATTTCCCCATAAATACTTAATAAAGATAAATCTAAATATATATACTAAGGGGGATATGGCATATTTTCTAGCAATATATTATAAACCAATTTGTTTAGCTTTACATTCAGGTTACAATAGAATAGATAAAATATTCATTAGGTTTTAATCTTATATTTGAATATGTAAAGAAAAAAGTAATATTTGAATCATTTTAATAAATCCAGTAGTATACTGTTCTAAAGATTCAGTAGCTGGCAACAGATACTGGGGAAAATTATTAAAATGGACTCTAGTGAAAAAAATTAATAATTTTAGCTGGACACTAATACTGAAAGGAGATGTTCAAGTGTGAGTAGTGAATACACTTCCTGGTTATCTGTAGCAAAAAAAAAAAAAGAGTAAAATTTTATTAAATACCACAGGCATTTCATGGCAAATCAATTGTCACTTAGTGAAGAAACCATAGTAATGTATCAATTTCATCTGCAAGCCTCTAAATTTAATTTGCATTCTGTGGAATTCACTGTTAACCAAACCTTTTTTTCAATTTCTTCTTTGAATACTTAATTCAAAGAGTGGATCATTTTCATGGATAAAAAAAAGGTTTGTCTGGTTTACAATTCTTTCACTCTGTCTGCTTGGGAACACAATATTTGCAATCTACAGAGGAAGAAAGACTTCAAGCTCCTGTCTTTTGTTGCTTCCTTAAAAATTATCAGCTTCAAAATATTTTTGTGTCAAAAGATGTTCTTAGGAGGTCTTTTTTAGTAAATACAATGCTAACTTCTAGGGTATTTAGAATGTCATTTTCCATAAGTGTCTCTCACTCACTGGAGCCTTTATATGTCTCTACATGCAGAATAAACTTCTGATTTATCTCACCCTTATTTCTGCAGGATTCTTTTTCCTTTCCCTTCCTAATATAATTCTTACAAGTAATAGCAGAATTCCACCCCCCCAAACACTTATTTCCTCTTTGCAGAGGCTCATCTTCCCAATTAGTGAAGCCTGTGAAATTTCAGAATTTATTTAGAGAATATGGGTCGATGTCCTTCCAAACCAGGCCTATACACTCACAGCCTGAAATTTCAAAACCCATAAATTTTGTACTATTGCCTGGTAGGTTTATAGGCACACTATTCCTGAGACACGGAGCAGGAGAATAAATCTAACAGTTGAATATATCTCTCCTCATGTAAATTTGGCACAAGATTCAGACGAAAAAGGGACAACATAGATCTTAGTTTTAGCACGGTGTTGTACCTTTGCATTCATCTGCTGTTTCAACTACTTTACAGAGTTTAATACATAATTCCAGCAGATTCAATTTAATTACTTAAATGCTACATATCTCATCCAAACAATTTGTCTCCACCTAGTCAGCAGAGAAACAGAAGCTCCATTAGAGAACGAGATTCACTGTACTTACCTGTGTATGAGAAAAACACAAAAATACTTTATTGCTTGGAAAGTTACATTATGTTAGATAATATATTAGATAATGTGTTATATAATTGCAGTTTCTAGCAAGGTATAAAGTGGTTTATTCAGTCACTTTATTATCAATGTTTAATTTCATTTGAGATATCTTAAGATATGCAAGACATTACATATGAATAGCAGATGCCATGGTCTCAATGGAGATAATGGTCTGGTGGCAGCTGGAAGTCAAATAGAATATTCAAAGGATCTTAGATGGCACTACATGTGCTCAGTCAAGTGATTTGAGCCAAATTAATGGTAAGATAAATAAGATAGCAAGAAAACATGAAAAATAGGAGACCAAGAAAGATGGATATAAGAGATGGAAAATTTTTAAGATAGAAATGATATGCTTCTTGTTTTGCAGCCACGCATTTAGAAAGGACCTTTCTTGACCATTCAGTAATGGCTTTTTCTAATTCAATCCTCTGTTTACTTCATCAATTGCATTGTAATTATTTAACAACTCGTAAATTAATGCTGGGGTGATAAATAAGAGTTCGTTAAAATGCAGACAAGAAGAAAATCACAAAATCCAGAGACTGAAAAGGTTCTTCGACATTGTCTAGTTTATCTCTTTGCTAATGAAAATTTTTGTCCTTTTTTTTTCAAATACTCACAGGTACACCTACAAGGACTCATGTTCACGTACAGTCACAAACATCTGACTATTTTGTGTTTAATGTTATGGCAGTACTTGCTCAAATTTAGTTTTGAATACCCAAAGCAGGCAATTTTCAAGAGATTTGTCTTGTTTTCTCAGAAGCTGTTTTTCTGACAGACTTATCATTTATCTTCATTTTCCTTTAAAAAATTTTAGTCTCAATTCTTAGCACTTTTAAAATCTTGTAATTTTTCATTAGTGTTTACAAATTTTTAATGGTTGCCATGATTAAAAAATTTTTTCCATGATTCAATGTTTCCACAGTAATGCACAGAGTGTTGCACTACAGTAATGCACTTACTGTAGCCTGCTAAAGATGACTTTCACTACTGCAAGGAAAAGAGTAAAGGCTCTGTGCACATCCAGTAGTGCAGAATCTCAGCATCACCTGGAGCCAATCCACGTTTGTCTGGTTCAACTCCCGCTGTTTCCACAGATTTTCCTTGAGCACTGGGGCGATGACAGAGGGTGCCAGTACTTTGGAGGCCACTGTCAACCTGCAGCTGGCAGCCCAGGAGAAGGAGAAACTGTGAGAAGGACAGCAGACCCAAGGCCAAGTAAGAAAAAATCCCTTCCCAGGATTATCAATATAGGTTTTTTTTTTTTGGGCAAGCACACGCCTTTGGGACAATCATGTGTCCAAAATGAAGGCCTTTGGACATAATTCATCATGACAATCAGCTCCTTTTTTTTCTTAAAGGGGTGTTGAGGAACTAAAATCATACTGGCACAATAAGTATTAAGGGAAGAAAAGGGGTACATGATAGCAGGTTTGAAGGTATTTTCTTTTTACTAATTTTAACATTAATATAACAGATTTCTTACTTAGCTTGAACAATTCAACTGTTGAAACACTAATTGGTTAAATTCTTGTCTTTAAGTATTTTCTGTCTTTTTCTGTAAAAGTAGTCTGTATGTCATGTTACAAAATTTGTGTGCTTGCTTTTTTCTTTTTATTAGTCCTTGAGAACTGTTCTTCTATTTGGCATCAATTATATTCCTGCAAATGTATATCTGAAAAATACCCTTGCTGACTGCATTTTTTTCTTCCAAGTCTTGCCTGTCATTTGGATTGCCAATCAGACAAGCTCTTCTTGGCAGAAATTATGATTTACGTGGCCAGTAAGACACAACAATAAACAGTAGGAAAAGTATATTGCCTATCATTAAAAGTACAAATTATTAGATCATTGGGAAATTTTCTGTTAGAAAGATGATATTGCACAATTTGATGTACAACTTCAAAAACACACAATGAAGGTATTGTGTCTTCCTTTTTGGCTTTTTTTCCTTTTTTATGCATGTGTTTTTTCTCCATTCAATATTATTATCAGAAATATTTCAAATTTTCAAAAGCTCTACAACAAAAATGATGATAGAGATAACAAAACTTCTGTATAATTACTGCCTTATTCCTGTAATAGCTCTCACAAAATGATTGGCATGCCATGCCATGACGACTAATTTTATATTTGTAGCATATTCACTTGGTCCATCGCCATGAGGAAAACTAAAAGTAATATAACTTTTGAGAGTTAAAAAAAAATATTGATGTCACAATGTGGCGGTATCTTCTATAGTTTAAAATACTTCCTTTTATGTCCATCATTTTCAGCAACACAAAAAAAGCACAAAAGAAAAAATAATCCATTTTTACACACATGATAAATTAACACTGAAAGTATTGTTTACTAGAATTTTTCAAACTGAAAAGTTCTATTTATTTTTTTTTGCCAGATTAGAAAAGTGACAAGATTTGCCATAGAGTATTTTCTATGTTGAAATTACAGGACTTCTTAAATGCAAGCAGTAAAATAGCTTTTCTGAAAAATGAATAAACTGATCTACAAATTAAATATTACTTTCTTGGGGAGAAGAATGCACCTAAAAATCTAAATGCAGTCTTTTTTTTTTTTTTTTTTTTTCAAAAAAAAAAAGATTAAAAAAAAAAATGAAAAAAAAANAATCTAAATACAGTCTTGTTTTTTGTTTTTTTTTTTTCTCAAAATAAAGATTACAGAAAAATAAATTGAAAACAAATCCAAATTTAACAATCAGATAAATAAGGACACCAAAACAAAGATTTTTTTATTTTTTTTTTTTTTAAACTGATGCAAAATGTTCTTGGAAATAAAATTCTGCTTGTTTTGTCTTTGAAAGTTTCTGTCAGTGAAAAACTGGCAATATCCTGAAAAGCAGGACTTTTCTTTTGCCTCTCATGCCTTTCTATCTTCAACAGGCTTAGGGAGCTGGAGTTGTTATACCTCAAGGAGAGAAGGCTGCAGGGAGACCTTACCTTCCAGCACAGAAAAGTGGCCTACAAGAAAGCTGAACAGGGCTATGCTAGGACAACAGGAAATGGCTTTAAAGTAAAAGACAACAGGTTTATATTAGGTACTAGGTATAAATTCTTTACTCTGAGGCACTGGAACGGGTTTCTCAGAGAAGTCCTGGATGCTCCATCCCTGAGACTGTTCCAGGCCAAGCTGGATGGGGATGTGAACCACATAATATAATGAAAGTGCCCCTGCCTGTGGCAGTGGGATTGGGGTGAGATGAGATTTAACATCTCTTTCCAACCCAGCCATTCTGTCATTCTATGACCCTATGAGAGAGAAGGTAAAAGAGAAAGGAACAGAAATCAGGAATATAATCAGCACCATAGTTACTTTGTCAGTCTTTCACAAGTAGCTCTGAACAGAAAATTCAGATGAGTGGATTTTACATCAATCATTAAAATTGTAAATTTCTCAGTAATTTAACAATATCAGGATTTTTACCTGGATGTTTGAAACTGCCAAATAGTAAAGAAAGTACTCGCATTGAAATGTTGATGAGCAAAGCAGAGCTGTACCAGCACAGTTCAGTCTGATTTGATAGGCAGGTAGGGATGGCTGCAATGCCCTGGGGTATCCCTCCCGGCTCTGAATTACGAGTGCAGAAGGGCACACATCTCTTTTCAACCTTGTCATCAGGGTGAGTTAGAGACTGAGGGACACAGCAAATGACAACAGGTATTTTCTAGGCAGCTGAATCATACTTAATATCAAATATGTCATCTCAACAAGAAATGGTGGTTTTTTACTGTCTTGTAATATATCATTCAAAATGAGAGTCTGTTTTTTTTTATGTGCATATGTAGTCAATCCAGCAAAGGACCTAACTTTTTTCCCAGCATTTGACTGCTTATAAGAATACAGTTTTAAAGCTGAATCCTGTCTTATTATCGTTGAATCTACTATAATTGCAGTTATAATTGATTTTCTGATTGTCTGAATGTGCCTCAATAGTCTGAACAAGTTGTCATTCAACCAATGTCATTATCATATAAATAATTAAATCAATATTTTTATGACCTAAGCAATAAATGAATGGTGCCTGTCACATGCTTTTGTTCTCCCATCTTCCCTACCTGGTGTCAGAAGGTTACTCAGGAGTAAAGATACCCTGGACTTCAAAATGTCTTTTGCAAGATTCAGAAATAAATGTAGTAACATTATACACCTTTTTTTCAAGTGTTATTCCACCTGCAGCTTTGAGTGCAGAGGACGTGCTGGAGCAGAGCTGTGAGGAAAGGAATTGGGGCTGAAGCAGTGATACTTGTCAAACCCTTGAGGAGGGCAATAACAGATCAGAAGAGAGTGTTTAAAGGTGAAAGTCGAAAGCAGTTTATTTGTTGTGAAACCGCAAACAATTTCTTAGCAAATATTATGGAGAAAAGAAAGCCTGGCCTAAAAAAGCATTGCAAACAAAAATAATAAAAAATAGGAAACTATCCTATTGACCAGTGAATGGGCAAAACATAGTCACCTTTTTATAAATGGTGTGTGATAAAATTTCCTGCAACCCTTATAAAAGACCAATATTGCATAAATTTTAAGGAAATAAAAAATATAATAAAATGCATTAATTCCTACCAATATGATAAACATATATTTTTATTTGGTGTTATAAATATACATGATATGCATGTCTTTAAATTCATTATACTACAACATGGTGTCTCTGATTTAGACATAAGTAAAGTCTACTTAGGAATAAAAATGTCAGAGTACAGAGTGCCTTTTTATCTTAGGAACCACATTCAGGCAATCAAGATGTAACATAAGACAGAATATAACCACTCATATTTATTCATAATATTTTTTAAAAATTGATACAAAAATACCTGAAGATGTTGCATAAAGGGCATACCCAATTCTAAACAGTAAAATCCAGACTTGCTGCAATCCAAACATTGCCTACCATGGGAGCACATGACTCGTGTAGCAATTTGTGCCGAGTGATGGGGTCAATACCTCTCGTGCATCGAACTTGAGTGAGTAGCCAGAGAAAACACTTCGTGACTCCACAGCAGCAGTAGATGTTTGTAGAATTGTATTTCCTATTTCCATTCCACAAAGAGACACAAAATGAAACATTTTAAGTGCTTTGTGGAGTAAGGAAGATGAGGGTAATAATGTTTTTTGAAAGAATACAAAATGAATATTCACAAACAATAAAAACATAAACTCTGCTTTAGGTATTATTTTTACAGATGAGACATTCCTTCTGGGAGGAGGTGAGAGGGCGTGCTGGAATATTATTTCCATAATTTTCCTTCTCTAGGCACTAATGTAAAAATTAATATACCAGCTACTTTCATAAACACATGCTACAGTAAAACAGAGAAAACCAATGACACTAATTTAAGAAGCAAAATTTTTTATGCAATCTGTGGGAGCCTTACCTTCTAGGCTTTGTCTACTAAAATAGCTAATCAAGTGGATCCAGGTAACTCTGATACAAGATAAAAAAATTCATTGATATAGTAATAAATGGCATAAAGTGTTATTGGTAGTAAAATCTTAAAGCTTCCTTATATGTCATAGGATATAACAACACAAATGTTTTGTTAGCAAAGCCAAATATGAGTAAAATCCATAACTTTCAGTGATTAGTTTATAGAAAAACATGGTTAATTTTGTCGGTTTTGGTAATTCTTTCCCACAAGAAAAAAAAAGCCAACGTAACCATTATCCTGGGTAACTAGAGAGGATCTCAGTTAAAAATACCGAAGCACACAAAATGGTTTAACATACTTATTTCAAGACCAAAAAAATGTCAATTAAAAAAAAATAAATATCAAGAAATGTAACAAAGTAAAGAAATCAGACAGATTAATTATTCAGATAGCTTCCTTTAAGAGATGGATCTTGAGCTTTGTCCGTTTTCTTGTTTGTGCTTTCATAGCTACATGATGAGAAATAAAAAAAGATAAAACTTGAGGAAATAGCTCACTAGTTCCAGCAATTTAAAATCCAGCAAAATTCAGCAAATATGCACCATGTCTAAGTTTCCCATTCATTTTAATGAGAAGTGTTAGAGGAAGATCTAATAATGAAAAACCTTCAAACCCCAGAAAGCAGGTTTTTTATTTTTTATTGCAGATTAATGCTGCAGTGAAAACTAAAGTCAGTATGTTCTTTTCCCCCTGTCTTCCCCACCAGAAATCAGTCTTCATATCAAGAAACAGCAAACAGATGAAGGATACTTTTGGCATCATTTATTGTTAAAACTAGCCTATACATCTGACAGATGAATGCTTTTATAAACTGGCATTATATAGTTCACCTTCTCTCCTCTCCTTCATTGTTCTTATAGGATAACAAAATCTTCTTTGGGAGCTATAATTGTCTTCAATGTCTATAAGTGATTCACTCAGAGAAAACAAGGAGTCCCATGGGTGTGGTTCTCGCCTCTGTCTGCTTTAGGTAACCCTTTGGGCTAATGTCATATTCTACTTCCTTTCTTTTTTATTCTCTTCTTGCTTTTGACATTGTTTGCTGTGTATAACAACTCTATCTCCCCAGGGCAGGAACACATTCAGAACAGTTTCCTCATGCAGCTATTCTCTCACGCTTGATTTTTGCATATTGAAATTATCATATTATTCAGAAGCTTTAGGTGTTTTCCATGTCCTGGTGCATTCAGCAAAACAACCAAAACACTACATTCAAAACTGATTGGAAAAATTTGAACAATTTTTCTTCATTAAGAATAATTTCATTTAAAATAGATATCTGGCAAGCACCTGTTGAACAGTGTTGGTTTTCTTATTTAATTTCAGTCATATTAAAATGTAAATAAGTATTTTTTTTGTTTTTTCCTTAAATTTCTTTTGACTTAATTGCTTAATTGTATTAATACAACTCTATTAGGTTTTATAACAGTATATTTTAAATACAGTTTTCTGTTATAAATATCTGTAAATTGACATTGATGATAAACATTTTGTCATTACTTTATCAAAACTTCCCTTAAAAAATGTTTCCTCTGAGATCTCTTGTTTTTATTTAGAATTAGTCTAGTTGCCTGGTGATATTATTTCTTTTTACAATGAAAAAAATTCTGGTCCAGTTTAATCTATGTAAATGTAAGACTGAAGCAAAAAGGTATCTTTACATGCCTTAAAATTTCCTGGAACTGTGAGCCAATCCATGTGTATAGAAGCAGCTTGAAAAATATTTGATGTATTTCTTTATATTCTTACCACTACCAAGTAAATTTATATGGCCAAAGAATTAGTCATCAATGAGAAAAGACGAAAGATATATGTGTGTTCCTCATATCAGCAACCACTTGGTGTAAAAGGAAATGGGGTTGTCACTGTCCTCAAGATGTGACAAAGTTTTTTGGCATCAAAGAAACACATCCTGCTTTTTCCAACATTGCCATATCTAAGTAAGCCTTCTGCTAGCAAAACAGTCACATACACATGAAGGAAGTAAGAAAAGGAAGACGAGGAATGGCCAGTGAGAAGAAAGGAAAATGCAGTGCAGTGCTGTAGATTAAGTAACAAAATTTTCTATTTCCTATATCTTTGCACTGTGACTATTGGTGGGCAGTTGGATACCAAGTATTTGTAAAATCTGTTCAAAGAGTATTAAGCACAGAAGAACAGCACGAATCAGTGATCACTCTCTGTAAAATTTCACTAAAAACCCTTTGTCTCCACAGCTGAAAAGCAGTCTACTGCTGCACGGGGAAGATATGTGTAACATAATACATTGAATAGAAGAATGCTTAACATGAACCAGCTGTAAAGCAGATAAAGCAGTCTCTCTCAGAAATCATTTCTACTATTTAATTGTATTATATATGGGATAATATTGCTGCATATACCAAATATATTCAGGAATATGTTATATGTTTCTGTTTTATGCAACTGACCAAAAAGAAACTAAACTTATATAAGTATTTCTAAGTTGTCTCAATAGGTTTGTTCTTCTCTGATGAAACATAATAAGCACTTTTATAGCTATCATCATTTTTTAAAATATATTTTAGACTTACTAGTTTATCAGACATAACTTTCTAGCATTGAATTACATTAATTCTTATAATAGAAAAAAATTGTTTTCTGAAAATATTAATTATTAAAGTAAATATTTATTTACTTAAAATATTTAAAATTATAAAAACCCTTTATCCCATCTAATCAGAGTTCTAGTTTGAAGACCTGTATTTTCATCCTGTGCTCATTGAGCTTTCTGGATGAAGGACAGTACTGAGAATAAACATCATCTTCTGCCTTGCTGTGGGGATGTGTTAAACCCAAAAGGAATTACAGGGGTGCTTCCAGTTAGCCAAGTGTCAAAGCCAATAGAGCTAGTTGCTAAAAATTATCTTGTAATTTCAACTTTCCTGAAAGATAGCAAGAACATGTTTAGGTATTTTAGCTTTGGGACAAATTGGTGCAATTTTTAAATCAAAGCAGATCTTTTTTCTGATATTTTATTCTTGAAAATAGTTATTCTTAATTTGTAACTTTCTTATATTTAACTACAAACCTACTTACTATCATTAAATATTTCCTAGAGAAAATATCAGGCCTGACTTAATTATTAGACAAGCATTTTACTGTCCTTCCTTCCTTCCTTCCTTCCTTCCTTCCTTCCTTCCTTCAGTTCTTCCTCCTACTGTNTAGAGAAAATATCAGGCCTGACTTAGTTATTAGACAAGCATTTTACCTTCCTTCCTTCCTTCCTTCCTTCCTTCCTTCCTTCCCCTTTCCAGCTGTTCATTGTAGATTGTATCTGGTTGAATATTTCCTCAGTTAACAGGAGTAACTTCTCCTGTCCCTGTCTTTTATCTACACATAGAAAACTATAATTGGCAAAAATGATGAAGGTTTGGGTCAAAAAGAGGAACTTGTGACATGAAAAAACTGTAAAGCATGTCTTAACTTCATCCCTGACTGTCCACAATTTTCAAAAATCCCCTGAAGCCATAACAGGAAGGAAATCCTTGCAGAGTGCAATGGAATAAATATTGATTTGCCACAACTTCTAAGAGAGGGGGGGATCTATTTATACACATGAAACTTGGGGGCATGGTTGGCCATTGCTTGTATCATGATCTGTCTTTGTAATAGGAGGTTGTTGTAGAATTTGTAGGAGAGAATTATTTTTAGAGCTTTGAAATGCTTTCCAAATGTACAAAACCTTGGTTTAATACTGCCATTTGTGTTCACATAGAAAATTGTCATTCTAATGAATAATCCTGCTTTGTTAATAGACCAAATCCACTGCCAGACAAAGGCTTCATTGTTAGAAATGTTGATTGTGCCACAATTGATTTTGGATTACAAACCTACATTGAATACCAATGTCTGTAAAGCCCTATTTCAAAGGCAATAAAAACCACCTTCATATTATTTGTTCTGAGAAATGACATTAATTAAAACTAACATTGTGTAGTTACGAGCTGACATCTAAGCAAAAGAAAATTTATGTGGGACAAAATAAAATCCTTTTCCAGAGTCACTAATTTAGTCTTCAGAATTTATAGGTGTTGAAAGTAAAGGGACTAATGCCCTTCAGGTCCCATTGATTTCAGGCTCAGACTCAATACCTAAGTTTTTGTGTTTTACCTTTTGCAGTGTGGAAACAAGATCCTCTGTTACTGAAATAAATTAGTTTTTTATTTATTAATTATTGATGATTTCTAATATTATTATTATCATTATTGTTATTACTATCTGCTAACAGATTATGTTACAAGAGAGCAGAAGAATGGAGTTGTGCTACATAAAAGGCTCACTTATTTACTTATTTACTTTGAGGCTCACTCATTTATTTGTTGTGCTCATATTATAATTAATTTAGTTGGACTGATTCAGTCCCAGCACTGTCATTCCTGATCACTACAATGAAGATAGTTTGAAGATGCCACTTTTCATAGAAGCCATAAGAATCCATAAGAATTATGAGTGATGAAAGAGATAAGAAAATCTGACTCTGTAATTTGATGTTCTTCAATGGAAGAATGAAAACACCCAGGTTCTAGATTCTGCTTCCACAATGGGTAAGAGATTCTACTTATAAGAGAATTCTACTTACAAGAGGCTTCAGGCAGAATTGACAGTACAAATATTCAAGTAATGCAGAGGAAGGGGATTTATCACAAAGCCATATCTTCTATGGAAAATGACAGAAGAAATTCTATTTCACTCGTTTAGGAACTAAGAGTAAACACATTTTCTATGTCTTAACTGCCCCTCAAAGTTATAAAGACATGTTACCTGACTAATGTCTGAACTTTCAATATCTCCTGATGAGAATTTAGAGTTTACTGTATTGTTCACTTTTCTGTCTCCATATTCTCTAAGTTCATTGCGGTAATTGAAGCTAAAGACATGCATAATCATACATAATATGTATCTGCTTGTTACTATATAGTTCATCAGAATTATAGAATCTCTCTCTCAGAGCTGTTAGACCCTCATAAATCCAGCGATTTTTAGATTTGAAATGCCAAGCATTCCCTGTGAAAACAGTGAAAATTTATCATGGAACTGTGGAATTTAATTAAAACTAGGAGAAATAAGATAATTAAGGTGCACTACTAACATCAATATCACATTTAAGTGGGTGTTTGGAAACCTTTACAACCACTTCTACTTAAAGAATGGCTTCTTAAGCCTGTGAGTTCAGAAACTGTGCTTGGAAAAAATATGTCTTCAGCTGGCACATCAGAAGCTGGCAGAAATATATGCTTATACAATTTAAAATTTAATTGATAATTGTACAGAAGTGAATTATCTGTAAAGAAATACAGTGAAAAAGATTCAGGTAAACTGAAAATATTTGAAATTACTTATATAACTTATTTTGTGGGAACTTATATAAAGCATATTGGAAAGTTCTGAATCAGATTTCTCTGAGATCCTAAACTTCATAGGCTCTAGAGCTAGTGGTATCACTGTTTTTAAAGTCCGCTTGATTTAAACAGTATTAAAAATATGGTTTTCTGTTTTGTAAATGAATGATTTGTCATAGATGCACAAAGTGTAATTGCAGTAGTATGTGTTTTAAGATGTTTTACAGTGTAAGGGAAAATCCAGATCTATTAGCTGGTAGTTACAGAATTAGTTTGATTTAACATTTGACATATTTTAGATGAGTTCGAGCATTGCAGGCTGAATTGCATTAGAGATAAGTCTGGTCTTTTATTTGAACCATATCACCTCATAGGAATCCCAGCAGCTGCGTAAACTGAATTACATGACACAGTCAGGGAATTAAGGCAGAGTAATTACCTTGAACACTGTAGCAGGCATCCCAAAATACAGATTAAGGTTGTCATTTTCCACTTTCTCTCCAAAAATGTTTACCAGTATTATCAGTTGTAAGTAATTAAATCTGTTAATTTATGTAGGTTGCTTTGACTGCATTCTAAATTATTAAAAATAATAAAAAAAAAAAGTGGGTTTAATATGTAAATTGTTTACATTTAGTTTCACATCTAGCTGTGTTTTAATGAAACCCTTCTACTTAGGGAGAATATTAGGTGCAGGATACTTTCCAGTGCAACTGAATAACTGTGTCATTATGGAAAATGACCACATACCCACCAGTGTCTGGTTAGTCTCTGAATGTACAACTCTTTCAGCTGCTCGTTACTATTTTTTAAATAGCAGAGAAATTAAATGTCAGTCAGACATGAAGGCAATTCACAAAAGAGTAAAAGGGAGAAGCAGGATTTTTTTCTTCTTTCTGTGTAAATTTCTGATGCAAAAAGATTTTACCAACAATGTCAAGCCTCTAAAACACTGAGCTCTCTCTGTGGCAGAGATGTGAAAGTGTTGTGTAAAACTTGCATGTTGTGTTGCAGTCTTTTCATTTTGAAATATAGGGCACCACATTAAAGAATATTGTCATGAGGAAATTCCTGCCTCTTGAAGGTTAGATGTAATACAAAACAAGCAAAGGAGTAATACACCATTGCTCCCCACTGATTTCAGTAACAGCAAAGTACCCTCAGAGTGCATCCATCATGATTCTTGGAAACTTTTTTCATATGTGGACAGTTCTGTGAATATTTACATATGGGGATGAACCAAATGCCATATCCACCTCCTCCATAACATGGTCAAAACAGGACGTTTAGCATAAAGAGAACTAGGACTTTGGCATAAAAAAAATCTGGACATCAAAAACACTAAGTCATTTTTCAATAGAAATAATATTTTTAATAATATTTTTCAACAGAAAATTAGAACATTTACTGTTTTAATTTACAAGTTCACTAAAATCATGCTTCAATATAAACAAATGAGTAGTGGAGGAACTAAGTGTCTGTAATGAATAATCACTGAACATTTCAGTGAGAGACCCTGTTGGGATATCTGGGACACAGCAGGCAGGCTTTTGGGTCCTACCCTCCCTGATCCTTCCCATCTCTTCTCTTCCTTTATTTAATGCTATAAGTTACAAATTCAAAAAATGTTTGCCATAACAACATAAATATTTGAAAGATTATTACACAGCTTTATGTACTGTACACAATTTAATACTTTGCTTCAATTATCATGATAATGCTGGTGAGCTGTTATGCAAAGACATGCAAATATGGAATCTTTCACATATATTTGATCTACAGTCTCATGTCTTTCCAACCCGTTTACTAGCTCCTTTCAGTAATATAATTATCCTTCCATTTCCTAGTCTCACAGTCAGTAGTTTAAAATTTCTCTGTATCTGTTCCTCCTTATTGTGGTTTAACCCCAGCCAGCAACCAAACAGCACACAGCCACTTGCTCATTTTCCCCTTTTGATGCCCAGAAGCAGAGGGAGGAGAATCAGAAATTGGTAGAATCCCAGGCTGATATAATTTAATAGTTGACTTTTTTTTTTTTTTAATATTATTGAGATGATTAGGACTACTTTACTGAGAAAACTAAGCAGATAAATTCTTAAAAAGAAATTATTGATATCATGAGTATAAAGTTCTTTTTTTCATAATCCATATATCTAAATCCTGAAAGTACTATCTGCACAAGATGCTTCCAAGAAACTTGTATTTGTAACTCATTATCCTTATGAAAGAAGGCAAGTGTTTATTTTCTCATTTTTTGCAGGTAAAAATATGATATACTAGAGTTATATCAAGTAGGTGCTGTGAGAGAGGTCTCAGGGACTCTGTATTATTGCATATTGTAAACATTGCCCTTGAATTTGTAAACATTGCCTTTGAACCTATAGGTGCAGTTAGCTTATCTAAAATTTGTTGACTAAACTTATCAGAGTCTTGATATATCTTAAACCTTGCACTGTATCCTGCTTTTAGAAATATGTGTCCTGAAATTTATGAAGAATATCTGTTAAACCCTCAGAAATTCTCAAGACCACAGAAATTGTATTAAGTGTATAATCTCCTTTCTTAAGTTTTTCTATGATGTCATAGTAGTTGTGGAATTAAACAGCAAAATTTA
The DNA here is from genome assembly GCA_013397995.1 of Malurus elegans. Classification (NCBI taxonomy): domain Eukaryota; kingdom Metazoa; phylum Chordata; class Aves; order Passeriformes; family Maluridae; genus Malurus; species Malurus elegans. The sequence goes on from VZRP01006422.1 coordinate 64,407, forward strand.
GCAACAGTGTCATTGCACAGAAGAATAATACCTTGTGTACAACTGACTTTCAGAATAACTGTCTTCAATGGAAATGTGCAGCCTCACTTTCTCCTGTGCCTGATTAGGCATCATTCAATGCAACTCAAAGACAACCCTTTGTCTGTATATTTTGTACCTTATTCAGAGAAAAGATTTTTTTTTCAATTAATTCCTGTGAATCAATAAAATGCTTACATTTCTTTATCCTTTAAAAAAATCATTCTGGTTGGTTGTCTGGGGACATGGGGGCAGACAGAGTTATGCATGATGGTGTGAACTTACAAAAAAACCCTGAGTTCATCACTTTGCACCTTGTTTTGTTGTTCACACCACGGGCTAAGATCAAGTTATGTTTAAAATACCCTGGCAATTTATAATCGAACTATATTAATAACTTCATTAATGAAACAACAGGTTATAAATTATTCCCTCCATCGCTGCTCTCTCCTTTGTTTCTTCATGTTTCTGTTCACTGCTACCTTAGTTGTAGGGTACAGTGCCTTGGTAGACAATATTGCAACTGAAATACTAAAATTAAGGACCATTCATTTTTGTCTGGAAAAAAAGGATTAAGAGATATCTTTGATTAATTGTTGATAATGTTTTAATAAAAATGAGTATGAAGATGCAGGTTACCATTTTGACTTGAGATACAGAATTAAAGGGTAAGAAATTTCTAGAATGATTTTGTTATTAGATGAAAATTACATTTTCTCTTTGTCTGTTCATCTCAATAGCAAGGGATAGGAGCAGCAAATCACATATACTTTAGGGCTACAAAATATTTTATTTGTTTTGTAATGTCCTGATGAAATCACACCCCATAGTGTGCTGTGTATCTGGCACTGTTGTCTTTTTATCGTACGTAAGAGGGTGAAGCAATCCCAGCAATCTCCAGACTTCATGGTAGAATTATATTCAGGTAAATTAACAGCTGAAACCAAAATATTAATAGAATTTAATTATATCACTTTGACAAGGAAGAATATTCCCTTTGACATCAATTTCTGAAGAAATTGCAGTCAGGCAAGTTCCTGCTGCTAGTAGTAAAATTCTGCCTTGTCACGAGTGTGTATCTACAATGAGTCCTTGATGGATTGGGGCTTTTACTTATGGCAAGTAGAAAATGTGTTATAGATAATTCTCATTCTACTTTTTTTTTATTGCAAAACTACATCACTGCTCGCACATAAAAATGTTCTCCTCTTAATCACTCTGTTTGAGAGCCCTTGAAACATAATGGTGATGACTCCTGCTAGCAAGCAAGATGGATGTTAATGCAAAATGAGTCATTACAATTTAGGTATGACCTACTACCTAGCACATCCAAATAATTTGGAAGAATGATATAAGCATGGTATACAAATCATATTATGTCCCTAACCAGCTTGAAATAGTGCACTCTATTTTCTCAACCATATTAAGGTAAAACATGACCTGGCAATCCATCTCACGGACCTTTCTGTTCTTTTGTGGATCAAGCACATGAATTCTTTTAGCTTGCAGAATTAATTGTATGATCACACAGACACACACTTCACTTATTCAGCAGTAAATATCGACCATTAACAAAAAAAAGTGAAATTGCCCATTGAACTCCACTAGACAAAACTCGTGGATTAATACCATCACATTTTATACTTCCAGAAATTAGATTGAATTCTGCCTCCAGTCATCAGAAGATATGTGATAATGCATGACCATCATACCACATTGTCCTATCCATATCACAGCTGGAAAATGTATTGACTTGATCTAAAAAGTAACACTATTGGCACTCTGGTGAAATATACACAGTGATATCAATACAAACCAGCAAGATCAGAACAGTAAAGTGATTTTCAATCATATATTGCTATGTAAATTGCATTTCTTGCTGTGTAACACCCTCTATATATCTACTAATTGAAGAAAAAAAAAGGAAAATGAAAGAAAATATGTTTTCACACTGCATTTTTAAAAAATAACAAGTTCTATTTGACTTTCCATGTCCCTCTGAATGTGACAGGGTAAAAAAAGAAGACAAGATAATTTACAGCATCAATACTGACTACTTTAAAATATTATTTTGTACACTTCTTTGATGCTCTTTACATGACCATCTTATGACATCCTTTTACTGATATCCACACATTAACTGATTAACAAAAGTTTTCCAAAATAATTGTTGAACTCCTGAATCAAGGGAAGTGTCAAATATTTATATTGACAGAAACTTCTCTTCACAAAAGAATATGTGGACAAGAACAAAAGTGCAGGTTTTACTGGAAACTTTATTAATAACTTATTTTCCATTAGTTGCCTTCCATTTAAAAAAAAATCATGACATTGTAGAATTCTCTTAAAAATATTTATATTTTATTTTATCACGCAGGGACAATGATTGAAATAAGAATAAACATGAATGATTAAAAAATTTTAACTTGCTCAGAATGAGTTCATAGTACTTTGATGCATTGAGCATATAAATATTCATAAAATCAATCATTTCTTAGTGTGTCTGGAAATTAGCTTTTAATCGATTATGCCTAGTTATCTGTTGTGTTTGTGACAACATGAAAATGGGCACAATATTCTTTCATTGATTTTCTGCCCAATAAATAATTACTATTCATTATTTATTGATTGTAAAGTTCCATGATTATTTCACTTCCTTCCTCTTTATGCTATCAGTGTCACTTCCGAAGCTAGAACAATCTGCTTGATCAAATTTTAAAACTGGTTATGCACACAGAGGAAATGGTATTCCACAGAGATGTTTAAATTCATGTGTGATTACAAGGTTTGCATCCCTCAATGCATTTACACCCTTTTGGAACTCTGCATTGAGGATGTGCAATGATAATCCAGGAGAAGCTGTCTGCAATTTGCCTTATGATAAGTAAAGCAATGTGATTCCTATAGTCCTTTCAGGTTTTTTTTTAAAGATGCTGGAGACAGGAGGACTTATGTATCATTTTGTCACAAATAACTGAGCTGGGTGTCTGATGCAAGTGATGCCTATCATTGCCATGCCTAAATTTTCACGACAATAGTGGGAAAATTTTGGTTAAATAGAAGTAACTTTTTTTAAGATTTGTTCCCTCCCTCACCACTTGTCTGCCATAAAGAAAAGTAATTTCACACTTGAGAAATGCAATTTTTTTTTTTTAATGAGTACACAATTTACCTATTTGGAAATAAAAATAATTTTAATTCTGTTGCATTCCCTGTGAATCTCTTTAAATAACACTTTCTCCACAAGAGGTGATTAAAATATGCACTGTATTAAAAGGAGAACTTTCCTTTAGGATGATTCTGAGCCTACAGTATTTTTGTGTCTTTTGGGTGCTAGTCAGGATCACACTTCTCCAAGTTGTCAAAACTCATCAAAGATGTAGTGTTGTCATTTAACAACCCCATAATGTATTTAACACATTTCCTGCCTTTGTTACTTTAATTTTGAACTCAAAGCACGAATGAAAGGTAAATGAACAGAAAAGCAATCAGAACTACTTAGTGAACAGATATACTTTTTGTCTTCAAAATAATTTTCTGATTTTGTGGTTTTACCACACATATTAAAAAAAAAAAGGCAGATTAAACTCAAAGAAAAATAATTAGATGAATTAAAGCTGTTCACAGGAATTTGCTTTGAGTAATCACCCTACAGTTCAGTAACAATAAGTAATTCCCATAGCAGCCCCTACTGCCATATGTCACCAAAACCTACTCTTGCATCCTTAGGAAAAAATCTTACCAGACTAGAAACAACATTTAAAAATAACCATTTTGTAATGCAAAATTTTATCCTAGGGACAGTATGGAAAAAGAAATGACCTTGCAAAGAAAAAGAGATATTTTAATACTATATATTTCATAACATTCCCCATAGACTTTGGTTAGGAGAATAATCTTAACATAGATTCCTGTATTTTTATATTGCATCTCTTCAAGTGATGATGAATTATGACAGCCATGGCAAAAAGCAAAACACTTACTATAATGTGAAGGAATATATGCTGAAATGTTAAATCTGTCCTAGCCATGGGCTAAACCACATCCATTTTAAGAAAAATTCCCAATTGGGAAAATGATTTAAAAAATGATCTTTACATAATACATGATAATATGAAACAGCCCTGTTTGTTCAAGGATGTCTGCATCCTTGGTATGTACTTACGATGTGGTAGATGCAGTAGTCCATCAAGTGTTCTGGACAGAACTGTCATGTCAAAAAGCAAATATTAAGATGGCAATCACATATTATCACAGAATCATGTAATTTGAGTTGCAAGGGACTGCAGAAGGCTAGTAGTCGAACCTCCTAGCTCAAAGCAAGGTCAGCTATAGCATAATTTCTGAAATATAATACATGCAGGCTTACCATGAATCGAAAATAAAATACCTTTTGCTTAGGAAACAGAACAAACTCATAACCATAAAGTGAGAAACCCTGAGTTATTTTGTCTTCCTTGTTGTTATCATCACCTTAAAATATGCTTGTCCTGAGGTCACATTCCTCCAGCACTTCCAGAATTCTGACTTTTCTTGCTAAAAGGGTTCTAGCTGTGTTCTAGGCTGACTTCCAAACAAACTGGTTTAACTTTCTGCGATAAATGTTACGGCTAAACTGTTTTTGTTTTCCATATGCACATTTCATTTTACTTCCACTCTTCATTTCAAGTCAGTACATTTCCTAGCAATCTTTGGTTCCAAATGTTAGGTGTATTCATGGGAAGCTGACAAACAAAATCATCCTTCTAGTACTGAATCATTCTTCCTTTGTTCTCTAATGCCATAAACATTTGTAATTAAGGAACAAATACTAGGTCTCAACAAAGCTGCTTAGCAAAAGATCAGTTTTATACACTTGGAAATTTTCCAGAGTATCATCAGAATTCCAGTTGCCACAAAAATGAGGGATTCTAGATGACGTCTCATATCATCACACACATCAAAAAGAATTTAGAAGTTGCATGTAGGCAAGATACTACAAAATCAGCACAGTCTGCCTCAATCGTTCAACTATCTGTAAAAGGAATGATAATAGACATTTGGAAAACTATTTTCTTTTGTTTCCATATTTTTCCCAAGTGCAAATGATAGTATACAGGGTTGAATTTACAAGAGTTCTAATAGTAGCTGGAGTAAAAGGGAAAATAATACAGTATATCATTGTAATGAAGAAAAATATCAGAAAACACCGCGGCCTAAGTGTCCAAAATTACAGAACACTGAGAATAACAATAAAGCACTAAATTTCCTCCTGTTGGGATGAACATTTTTGTTCAAATAAAGGGCTCAACTGAAGATAATGTTGCATCCACTGGTTATTTTCAATGGACCATTTTCAAAGATATGAGCCTGAGAGCAGATAAACTGTGAGCACAAAAGCTCTAACTAGCTGAAAAGAAAGAAAAGGATGACAGAAGCAGTTATGGCTACTGTGACTTTATTGTCTGAGAGGCTTCAGTTGTATTAGGGAACTTCTGCCTTAAATAAGTATCTCCTTATTTAAAAAGAAAGGTGAAAGTAGGGTGTATTTTAATTCCTTACATTTAGCTATTTATACGCCCTGTGGGAAAAGGAGGTTGCTAATAGACCAATAAATACTAAGAAAAGCTGGTCTTTCCTAGACTCTGGATATGACTCAATAAATCATGGGTTTGGGCAGCTGACACTGTGGTACAAGACACCAGATTCATAGAGTTCTGAACATATGATCAAGCTGAAAACCAGACCTAGGAATTGTTCCAAACCATTCAGATAAAAAAAAAAGTTCATGCTGTTCTACTAAGTTTTGAGCAAATGCCTGAAGTGAAATCACTCTTCATTAGATAAAACAATTGAGGGCATACCATATTATATATTTAAGGTTTACCTAAAATATGAAATTTAGAGCAAATTTGTTTTTTCAACTTGTAATATTTGACAACAATTTAATACCCAGAAAAAGAAACTAGCTCTATTTGAATCATTATCCTCCATGTAAGACAATTCAAAGCCAACTGACTGAAGTGATGTTTGATGAGGTGCTTGCAAATATATTTTTAGCCCAGAAATTTCTCCAATGAGAGTATCATTTAATATTCAGTGTAGTTTTTCAGGATGTTAATTTTGCCCTAGCATAAGCTGACAGTAAAAAGATCCTTTCATGATTACTTTTGAAATGTTATTTAAAAGGGGAATGAAAATACACAAGACTAATATAGCAATTGTCTAAGCTGTCACTAGGTACAGGAGAACAGAGAAAATAGGAAAAAAAATGATAGGCTTTTAATTTTTTCAGAACAAGGTGTTATTGGATTTGAATAATAAAGTCAGCAATCTGGAATATGTCTTATTTACTATGATAACATGAACATAATAAAAGAAAACCATTAAATTGGCAGGTTAAGAGTAAAGAGAAACATGCCCAAACACTATTAAAGCATCAGAAAGATATTTATTTAGCTAGTTGCTGTTTCCCCCAAAGATGTCTTAAACAACAAAGGGGTTTGAAATGGATCTGGAGTCATTCTACGGTAGATTGTGGATCATCCCAAAACTAACTTGTATGAACATACTTTTTCATTAAGTGCATATGTATATGCCACAGCATAATTTTTACAGATTAACCAAGGTAAAGACTATTGATGTCTTAAAGACTGATGAGGGATCCCTAAATTTTGACATAATGACTAAAAGAATACAAAATATTCTGAATAGTGCCTTTAGTCTTTGGGAAGAATTAACTGAAGTGTCATAAGCGAAGCAATTTTAAAATAAAATTGCAAAAGGTATATTAGTAGGAAAAAAACCCTACCAGTTTCAAATACATTGTTATTTGTTTTTCAAATGCAATTAACCTCTACAGACACCTGAAATCCTAATACAGTAAAAAAAATCTCTGTATAACAAACATTTTCTAGTCATTATTTCTTCCTTGAGCTCTGCAAGTATCTTTACAAGTACTCTGTTTTCTTTAACAGCAAGGGAGTAAAATAAAAATAATTCTCTCAAGGACACTCTTCTCATAATGTCTATTGTTCTCAAGGCGGTGAGGTTACAAAACCTGCCAGTTGTTTTTACAAATGCCCTTTATCAAAAAGGCCAAAATCTTTTATCACTGTTGATAGGAGTAAGAGAAGCTGCCCTTACAGAAAAATAGGTGCTTCCTTAGTATTTAGGAGCTCCCCTTACACCTCATAGTTAAAAGAAAAATGAAAAATGAGTAGAACTTAATTCTGAGACCTAACGAACAGCCTGCATTAACAGTAAGTGTAGATAAGGATATAAAGTTGTCTGTTTATTTTAAAACCCATGCAGTATTGTTTGCATATTGCAAATGTTCTTACTATTCACTTTCTCACAGAGCCAAATCTCTCTCTTCCTTTAAAATAATCAAAACCTGTTTTGTCTAACATTTAATGTTTATAACAAGGTTTTCCTTTACCAAAAGCTCATTGAACAGCGTGATTAAGATGTATCACACTGTTGTTTTACCATTGTCAGGGAATAAGTTTCTAAAATAAAGTGTGTGGATTATGTTGTGAATATTTTGTTTATAGTTCAATTTATCTTTGTTTTAAAATATTTAGGTTTATGGAGACAGAGGCAATAAAAAGATGCAGTGTTTTGCAATTAGCCACCTCTAGTCAAGACATGCAAGTTCTCTGTGAACACTGCTATTAAAGTAATTTTTGGTTGTTTTGTTCTGGTATCACTAGCTGGACACAAAAGCGTTTCATGCAAAATATGTGTGGAAAAAGAGGTAGTACAAAAAGCTTCTAACATGCAAATATTTCTATAAAGATGGAGACTTATGTTAGAAGATTAATGAGCTGAAAAACTGATGAGAGAATTTCAACCATTTTGTAGAAACTTTTTACTCCTACAAATACTTAAGCATTGCCCTAGGGAAAAATGCTATTAGTAATCCATAAAACATCTCAAAATGTGATAGCTGGGGTATTCTAAGAGTTAGTGATAATCTCTTATTTCTAGGATTTAATCCATAGACTAGAAGTTCCTTAGGAAAATCTACCTTTTTAAAAGTGATATCTATTGTGTTAGAAGAGCCAAACAGTCAATCATTATCTTGGAACTTCTAGAGGTCTTTCAGATACCTTGGAATGAAGCCACAATGCATTATGAACATAATTTTATAGTAGCTACTATGGAAAGTACAACACAGATTTGATGTGTTTTTGGTTGTCTGTACTGCTGTATTTAGTTGGAATTTCCTAAATACTCCAGGCTTCTTGCCCAGGTGTATCACATTACTGTAATCTGGCCAACAGATTGATGAAAATGTGAACAACCAAGGCCAAGGCCAACTCATCATATGCCAGAATCTTCTAGCCAGATGGAAATGCTAGGATTGTTTTTCCCTACTACATGAGGTCACTCTCAGTAAAGAAGCTCAGAGTACACATTAATTTAATCAGAAATTTTGCGTTATTCTTTGAACACTGTAAACTACAACTGAGCTACAAATTCCTCAAATTCTTTACCTGTGGTACAGATGAATGAAAAATCTTGGAATGAGCCAGCAAAATCGGTTTGTAACCCAGTACCCTGGATTGCATAAAAAGAAATGTGGCCAGTTGGTTGAGGGAGGGGATTCTCCCTCCATACTGTGCTCTCATGAGACCCAACCTGGATCACATCCAGCTCTGAGGCCTCTATATCTTTCTACTTCTGTTGTGCAGTCCCCCAGAGGGCCGGGTATTTTATGTTTCTTCAATAAAACACATTTTCAAGGTGTTCAGGGCTGCTGTATAGACACAATGTTCTGGAAACAAAATGGAAGACTGTCCTCCTCTTTCCAAGTTAAATCAACTACACGTGCTATTGGTACAATTTCAGTTGACACTGGCACGTGCGTCAATCACTAAAAACACAATTTCAAGATTGGATTTCATAAACTTATTTTATCTTGATTTTATGTGAGAAATTTCTAATGCTGTTGCTTAACTTTTTTTTTTTCTTGAATGTTATATCCTACTATAAGCTTTACACAAATGATAAAAACATATTAAAACATAAAATAGCCCTTTCAGTGTTAAATTATAATTCATTTAGGAGCAAAGTTGACTGTTACTTTTATGCCATACTTAACAAATCAGGCAGCTTCTAAGCCAAAATATAAGACTGATGTCCAATTTCTCTGTCTTCAGAAAAAAAGTTTAAATTGAAAGAAAAATAATAGTTGATATATTAAAGTTTAAATTAAAAATGCTCCTTAAGTACTTAAGTAATACAAAATTTAAATCAAAGAATAATCCCATCTTCAACTTACATTTTCTTGACAGCTGAGCTTACGTCTTGCTCCTCATTTCCGCCTTGGAAGAAAAAGGAATGAGAAGACTAAGTTGTTTATAAATAGACTCAAGCATTTTCAGTTTCTGTAAAATCTTATTTCCTGAGTGTTTTGAATGCACTGTAACTCAATACCTAAATGTTGTAGGAAAATTCAGAACATTGCTGTTTTAAATGGCATCTGATTGCTTTATGTTCTTATAGGAAAAAAAAATTAAAAATTAAATCTAAGTCTTTCATGCTAAACAGTTCAAATGCATAATATTAACAAACATATACCAAAACTGTGTAATTAAAAATTATTTTAAACAATATATGTTTGATATTTATATATATTTAATTATACATATGTATCTTTCCAATTATACTGTGGAGTTTGAATGTCCAGCTATGTACAGCACAAGACAATTCCTAATGTCTTCATATTCCTTTCATTTTGGGATAAAATTTGACAACTTTATTAATTTGAATTATCAGGCCATGTCTACAAATGCAAATATACAACTTATGTGTCTTTACTGCTGTCATGTCCAAGCTATCTCAATCATCTCAGGGTAGTACAGCATCAAGGCACACTGATGCAGACAACATTCATTTTGAAACATCACAGCATCCAGTTCTCTCAGGTTTTGCCTTTAAAAATGAATTTTCTCTGTGTTATATATAGCCTTACATCTAGTGCTGGGAAGTTTTCCATCAAAATGCATGGTAGTTGAAGCATTCATCTATAATGTTAGAAACTCGTGCACATTGTACCTTTTATTCTGGTTTGACATAGTATGTGAATCAGTCCTTACTTGTAACATCATAACTGCTGAGCACTTTAGAAACTATTTCTCCAGGTTTTCATTATAACAGTTCTAGTTCTTATGTGTATTATGATAGAAATGAACCAGTATGCCAGTCTGAATGACTGAAAGATCTTATAAGAACAGGGTACTTTAGTCAATTAGACTATGGTTTGATATTAAATTAGCTGTAAAGAGTTTTCAAAGCCTCTCTATATGACTATTAGAACTCTGGACAGTAATCTATTGCCCAAAAAAAGACTATACATTATGTTTCCTCTTAGATCAGTATGAGTTATGGTGAAAGTAGTTACATTTGAAAGAAATTCAAAAAAGTTTCCAGGATTATTTTAAAAATGTTATTAGCAAATAGTTGTTTAAAATATCCTTGTTTTTATCATATTCACAGCTCCAGCTGCAAGATTTACATAAACATAAACCTCTCTATAATTCTGAAAAAATCTGTTCATGTCTGCCTCTGTCTAGTAGAGAATCCAGACATGGATGTATAACACATTACATATTCTATCTAGATATGTACCTAAAATATGAAATAGGTACTTTCTGGCTGTTAATATTTCCTACAAGAATGCAAATTATATAAAGATTGTCATGTTCATGGTGTTACTATTGAGTATTAAAAAGATCAGTAGCTATTTGATCTAGGTAAAGTTTTCTGACTTTCCAAACCAGATCCTATAACCTCAAAAACCACTGAGTATATTTCCCATGCTTTGTGCAGTTGAAGCATGGACAAACTCTCAAAACACTTGCTTTTAAACAAGTGGGAAAGTTTCTCTCCGACTCTTGTTTCTTTTAAGAAGTGGGCCAGGCAGGCACCTCAGTTCAGAACCTCCTGTGGAAGCTGACATTTCTTGTGTTTCAGAGTTGCTTCCTGATCTCAGTCACATACAGTCAAGATCAACTACAGTCCCAAGCACAGTCAAAGGAGTTTTTTCCAGTATGGGAGTACACCAAGATCTTTCTGAGTTACCTGTAGCTTATGAGCCACATGTGGGGCAGCTTCACCCTCCTGCACAACGCAATATGTTGAGCATCTTTTGCTTCTCATGTGGGAGGAGAACATGCACATATCTGCACGTAGCAGCTAAGATGTCACAGAAGGCAGAGTGAGAGAACAACAAAAATACATGGCTCAAATTATTTGTGAATCCAATTTTAAAGTAGTGTTCAATACTAAATATTTTAGTTTTTCCAAATATGTTTAAAAAGTTCCAGCACAGAGAGTTCCTTGAATTTTAAGCCTCAATTTCTCTATTCTGAATCCCATGTTGTTTATCTTCTAAGGGTTTTTTTTGTTTTTTGGTTTGTTTTTTTTTTTTTTTTTTTGTATTATCATAAAAGTCTTGTTTTGTCCTCATGGGGACAGACATCAGGGAAATAAAAAGACAAACCAGATAAATATTATATTCAGATTTTTGAAATATGAAACTGTTTAAACATTCTGAGCTGTGTATGTAGAAATACAGTGAATCACTGCAAAAGCATATTTTAAAATAAAATTGTAGTTTTAAAATTGTACTTTAAAACTATATACATCTATTTCAGTTTCATTAATACTGAGGAGTTTAAAAAAGGACCAGTTTCCACCCCATCTGACATGATTTATCCCCAGAAAGCACTTATTAAACCATACACATCCTCTTGCTGACAAGTCCCCATTGGTATGGGGAAGAGAATTGTAAGGGTAAAAGAGAGAAAACTCATGAGCTGAGGTAAAGGCAGCTTAAAAGGTAAAGCAAAAGCAAATGAAACCATGAAATTAGTTTACTTCTCACTGGCAGGCAGGCACTTGGCCATCTCCAGGAGAAAAGGGCTTCATCACATGAAATGGTGATTTGGGAAGACAAATGCTGTAAAATCCAAATGTCTCTCCTTCTTCCCTATTTCCCATAGCTTTTAATATTGCGCATGATGACATATAATATGGAATATTCCTTTCATCACTTGGGGTCAACTGTCCTGGCTGTGTCCCCTCCCAGCTTCTTGTTCACCTCCAACCTTCTCACTGATGGGGTGATGTGAAAAGCGGAAAATACCTTAAAGTTATTCAAGCACTGCTTGGAAAAAAAATAAAAATTGGTGTATTACTAACACTGTTTTCATCACAAATAAAAAAATTAAAAAAAAAAAAAAACCAAAAAAAAAAACCAACCAAACAACTCCATACAAACTACTATGAAGAAATTTTACTCTATGCCACTCAAAACCAATAGCAGCAGCTCCTGTATTGTTATTCCTGCTATTGAGTGGTAGTTCTTTCTATATCAACCAGATCTTTCAATTGGTTGAGGAAAGAGTAACTCCTCTGGTCAAAAATTACTTATAGTAATGCTAGATGTATACAACTCATTCTGCTTCAAATGGAGAAAGTGAATCTTAAAAATAGTTCACTTTTCTGTCATGCTGTTATTTCTTGTCAAAATGACTTTTCATATCTAACAGTGACTCATGCTGAGAAAACAGCTTTGTATGCAAAAGTATTTGCCTGTTGCGATTAAGGTTCATTTAACTAATGGTATCCAATGGTACTGGGTTTAGATTAGGCAGGAGGAATACACTGGGAAGTGAAGTATGCAGAAGATCTGTTCAGGCTGATTTTAGTAGCTTTTATTCTCATTTTGAGTATGTTGCTTAAGAAAAAAAATGTAACAATGTATTTATATGATTGCTCATAAAAATTTAATTAGATTCATTGTCTTCAAGCCCTCCATTTTCCTGTCCCATTAAAGAAATTCAGGGTCACTATGTTACTCTCCCCCTTAAACTTCTGTGTTGCCATAAGCAAAATAAGATAAGTAGGATATTTATCTGACAAACACGTGGTGAAATTTCTTTCTACCAAATGCTTTTCAAATCAGAAATAAAAGCAGCCTTGGGAGATAAATCTACAGAATTTGAAACAGTCATAGAGAAATTGCCAGAATAATCCCCTGCATTGCCTGAAGCAAGATATAAATTAAGAAGCAATACACTATGAGTGTAATGGAGCATGTACCTTTCATGCTTCCATTCATCTCATATAAACAGCTTGTACATTGCACCTCAGAGGAATAATTACAAAATTGTATAATAGCTGAAATTATATTCATTAAGACAGAAAAGAAACAGACAACATTTTATTTTTATTTATCTATTTATTTTAAGACTTTTTGTAGTTTAAGAAAGTTAATAATTGCTATCATCTCATTTTCTAATTATCAGCTTACACAGGTAAAAAGTAAAAAGAAAGAAAAAGCTTCAGACGAAATCAGCAGGGGAGTCGCATCCTTTCTGTTGAAAAGAGATGTGAACTTGCTGGTTGACATGTTAACAATATTCTGCTCTTCCATACAGGAGATAAATATTTGAAAATACCTCAAAAGTTCTAGCTTTTAAAATCCCAAGGACAGAGTGGGTTACAGAGTTGTAGCTTGTTTCTCTTTGTGGGAGACAAAATGAATTAAAGATGTACCCATATTCAAGGTGTGTTAAAATAGGCATCAAGGAATTTTTCAGATTTCAAATTCAAATACCTGCCTCAGAAGATCATCTCAACTACTACAGTTTGATCTCTTCAGTAATTGCATGAAACAGCAAGACCAAAGAAATGCCAATTACAGTGCTACTGCTTCTGCAAATCTGTCCCACTCCACACGTTCATTCTCTACTATGTCACCCTTACTTTTATACCAAATACTTGCCACTTCCATTTAACAAATAGATCATAGAAGAATAAATGGAAACCAATAACTAAATGACATTAGGGGCATCAGCTGCAAGCAAATATCCAAATGAAGAAAGATGATCATTAACTGAATAACACATTCTGTCTTTTCAACTTAATCATAAGTTGAGCTGCTTAACATAAAGGATATGGTATCATAGGGATAATTTCCCAGGAAAAAAAAAAAATGTAGCATTCAGAAAACATTTTATGTTTTCTTTACAATTCTGTGATATCTACTGAAAGCAAATGTCTGCCAGTTCGGAAAACAGCCCCACTAAACAAAAACATTGATAAACCTGGTCTGATTCCATAAATGCCTCCATTTTGAGGTCCCTCCAAACCTCAATTGTTCTATACCCTATCCTGTAATCTTAAGTACAGATAACATTTTGGACATTAATTTGTTTGGCTTTTGCTGAAATGGCCAATGACTGTATGGTTGGATCCAATATCAAACTACCAACAAAGCAGGTTTCCAATTTTTCTATCATCAAAGCAGGTTTCCCAGAGAGGTTGTGCCACCTCCATCCTTGGGTATGTTCAAAACTTGTCTGGACAAAACTCTGAGCAACATGATCTGAACCTGTATTGGACAATTTTTTGAGCAGGGGATTGGTTTAGTGACAACCTGAGGTCGCTTCCAACCTGAATTACTCTATTATTTTAATGTATAACAGGTCCACCAATCTATTTTGAGTTTCAACTCACCTGCAAAGGTGGCCCTGATTTCTCAGTGCCAACCTTTGCAGCAGACCAGTATTATGAAAAAGCTGTTAATTTACCTACCTGTTCATTTGCCCACTATTCCACTGGGTCCAATGCACTGTTGTTGTCTGCAGTACTGCAGGACTGAGAGTTTTCAGTCTGAGAAATTCTGTGGCCTATTGAGTGACAAGAAGTGGCTTCAAGTTAGCTTGGCAGTGATTAGTCAAGGAATCCTAAATCAGGCACACTTATCCTCTTACTTTTCAGTGGATTCTGACTTTATTTTTTTCTTTGCCCATGCAATTAAACAAATATTCTGGTAAGAAGAAAAAATATATATTATCATAAGACGATTATAAGGATAATACATGTAGCAACAAAATTACTAAATGGAGTTTTAGCTTCATTAGAATTTAGAATATGGAGATTGAAATTGTAGTTATAATGTCAGAAGATCCCTGTGCCTAGGTAATTCTATGGAACTTCATGACTTTAAATTCTGAGTTTTCTCAACAATGAAACTAGTATTTTATTTCCCAGTCAGTTTGAACTTACAAAACAACCTGATTAGTTTAAAAGGTAGTTTTTATATTTTAATTGTATGTTTCTTTATGACAGTGGTTATGATCATGCAGTGTCTAGTTCACAAGGACAGACACACGTGTTTATATAAATTTGAAAATATTTGGTAAAATGGCATGATTAGAATTTTATGTGTTGCACTCACTCTCACTGTGTCTGAAAGTGGTGCCATGAAAAATTTTAGATGCTTGGGTTAGTATGCATCTCCTATTGGTTAGTAGTAGGGCTATTTGTTAAAAATAAGCTAAGCTAATTTTTCACATTAAAAAAAAAAACAACTAAAAACCAAAAAAACAAAGAAAGTTCAACTCTACGATAATCACTCAGAAGATTAAGGCTTTCACCTGAGATTTACAAGGGATTCCTGTAAACTGTATATATAATTCAGCCTATTAAGTATAATGTAAAAATATATGTTCAAGTTTCGACAATTATGTTCCTAAGTATTTTCACTTTCTGTTTTCTATGTATAGATACATATCCTGATCTTGCTAAATTTTTAGACCTCATGAATAACATACTAGACAAGTAAAATGAGAATGGAAGATTTTGTGATTTCTCCAAATAGTTTCCATAATTGTTTGATATCCTGTGATGTTCATATAGCTCAAAAAAAATCATCATCTGCTCCCTTTTTGATCACAACTGGGTGAAAAATGTCGCATATGCTTACTTAAAATATGTTCTCATTTACACATACTGACAGAGATACAATAACCAGTAAGGAGGTGGTTCAACATCACATCCAAGCCTCTCAACCTGATACCTGGGCTGTAGACTCTACTAGGGTTAAGTATACTTTTTCCTCTTCTTTTTGAAGCTGTTTCACTGTGTAGAAAATAATTAAAATTTATCGGATCAGAAGGAGAACACGCATAAAGATAACTCAGTAACCTACTGGTTCAAAATCTCACCTGAGAAAAGAGACTTGGATTCTGTTTTGTATTCCAAAGACTATACATTTTTCATGAGACAGACATTGGATAACATGTGTAAGTAGCTCATGGAACAACCTACACCTTTCTTATGCCAAGTGAATACCTTAACCAGCCAACATGAGACCTCTCCTAACTGCTGGACTTTTCAGTGTGTTCTATAAATATTACATTGTAAACATCTCGCCCTCACTATGTCTGAACCTGCAATCTCATGTTTAAAAAGAACTCCTGCCATGTTTGTTTGATATCATGCAGTAAAAAAGAGAAAAAAAATCTAATGACTATGGTTACTAAGCTATAAGGAGTGCTACATAGCCATCAACTACCTTTAATGCAGAGTGCTCCCTTTAAAATATTTCTACTCTGCTCACTTGAAGAAGATTCAGTCACTTTTTTGCTGAAAATTTTCAGATCAATAATTTCCCCAAAACATATTAATGCTTAATAATATTCCCAATTTGCATTAAAAAATCTGAAAGAAATATTTTGCAATTTATTCTTTGTTATTTTCATAATGATTATTATGTTGGATCTTAACTGTGTGTCAGATTCTAGATGTCGTTGACAGAGCATATTCATTCTCCATTTGAGGCCTGTGGCATTATATTTCTGTGGCTGAAAAACAAACCACTAAAATGCAAAATGACTCAGAGGAGATATGCAAGGGTGATGTGTCCGTGAAGGCCAGAAAGTTAGGGTGGGACTGACCACAGATGTTGCAAAGAAGCTGACTTTATCTCTTCATAAAGGGGACCAAAGAGTGGCCTTTATTTTAGATGAGCAGCTATCAACAGTTAAATGGATCTGCTGGTGGTACAGATGTTTCTCCCAAGTTCATTAAAAGTTTGACTGTTTCCCTGAGTTAGCCAGATCAGCATGGGGGCAGTGATTATGTGGCTCAGCTAAACACAGAGTATAAAACAAGACAACTGTCAAAAGAATTTAAAAGACAGCAATAAGTTTGACATGGCTTCAACCCTCGTTTTCCCTCCCAGCAGCTGGGGACTTCCAGCATCTTGAGAGGGAGCATATTACAGACACCGATAATGGGGAACACTTTGGTGTTGTGATCCAGCTGTCCTATTGATATTGATTTATTTTGCTAAATTTGACTTGCGTCTGTATTAGTTTATTCAGTATGTTTTTAATCATCCTGACAAATCAGAAATTCCATGAAATACCAAGTATCTTCAAATAAGCAAATTTGATAATAAATATGATCTTTTCACATGTGAAATATATAAAAGAACCTGGTCAGAAAGCGTCAGACTAAAATTTCCTTGTCGCATCAATAAAAGTAATTTTTAATAAATTCACCACTGTGTAAAAATATTTCTCACTCACATACTTTTTTCTTTTTTTTTTCTGGATATCCTGAAAGTTTATTTGTTTATTAAATTCTGTTTCTACATGTAAATTTTAAAAATTATTTCTGTTTTTATTTATTTATTTGTCTTTAGTTTCTTGATGGAATATATAAATTTTCTCCATACGTTTTCTCCAAATCATTCTTAATATATCTGAGTCAGAAGTTGTTCAATCAGAACTTTTATATCATGACTATCATTTTTAATTCCAGTTTCTTATTCTTTAGTCCAGGTCCATGGAATGGGAAAGAAACTACTACTACCTTGTCCAGCTTCAGGAAGGTGGAGCAAATTTCTGCTTGTTTCCAGTCGAGTGGTTTTATTTCCTTACTGTATTTTTCTTTGTTAAAAGCAGAAAGTGAGAAGGTGCAAGACCAAATGCCAGTGCCAGATTTGCTCCTTTGTCTTCTACACTCTGTAACACACTTTAGCTAAGGAAACTGAACGTCCTCATGACAGCAAAAGCTGATAAGACAGGTATGAGAAGGACTGTATCTGTAATTCAGTCTTTGAGAAGGGGTTTGGTCCCAATGCGTACAAGGTTTTCTCTCTCCTTATGACAGTCTCTCATTCTTCTGATTCAAAAACATATTTCCCATTTCTCTTAATAGATTCCTAATAGTTTCTTGATTTTCTTTTCCCCATTTTCACTGTCTAAGACCTCAAAATCAGTAAAATCAGGAGGTTGCAGCTAGTGAAATCTGTGTTATTGTGGATGTGAAAAAAACACATAATGATGTGAGAACAATTTTATTGGAGCAGTCATTAATAGCATACTGATATGCATTTCAGTGCCAGGGGTTACTTTCTTACCCTTGCTCACAGTGACTTGTATGCATGAAGGCTTATTGAGACAGAGCCAACTATTCAGTGTGAAGAAAGTAGAATAAATCAGGAAAGCATATCACTATTAGCATCACAGCTGTTCTCACTTCATGTCCTACTTGGTAGCTGGGCTACTGAGAAAAGTAAATACTTCTTTGTCTTATTTCTGCACTAAGTAAATGTCACAGCAACCCATTAGCATTGACAAGGTCCTTGTTCCTGAATATCAACTACTTTAACCCTTTCTCTTACACCATTTTTCCATTATATAAACCATGGCAATCAATTTCTTTTATTTAAGATTACATGCAATCACATCATTTAATTTTTCAACAATAATAAAAATATAAAAGTATCAAATTTTATTCTGATTACACATTTCTGTTGGCTTTTGAAAAAGTTATGCATTCTTTAAAACAAGATGCTTGCATTCTTAATAATATTAAGAAGATTCTGAATAGAAAATTGTTTCTTCTACACAGGACTGGTCAAATTAAATTGGATTTAAATGAAATAATGTAAGCATTCTGTGGACTGATGGAGCTGCTTTTTAAACAACATCATAATTTGGATTGGACACCAAATATATTCCAAAACATATTGAGTATGTCAGTAAAATCCTTACTACTGTTAACTTCCTTGACTTGGATCAGATTAATAGAGTTAAAAAATTTAAATTTTTTTGTTTCATTACCCATATACTGTTGCAATGAAAAACTGATATAGCTTTCATTTACCTAATTCTCAAAAGTATATGAAAAGTCCTTGGTGCTTTTTTAGGATACCAAATATTTCTGTATGTTTACATTAAAAGTTATTAGAAGCTTCCTTTGTTATCTTCCTTCCCTATATTAATTTGAAGTTTCACAAATTGAATCTTGTCAGTGTATAAATGGATCGTCAAGTTCAAGGTAGCAGGCACTAATTGTCACAGCTGTCATGCCTAATACTGTTCCAAAAATCCTGACACTTTTGCTTCAGATACTGGTAAATCCTTCATTGGTTGCTGCAGAATAGTTACAAAGAGCATGAGGAGTTTCCCTGAATTTTCTCTTCACTTTTCAAAAAAATTGGTTCTAAAATAAGGGAAGCAGAGTTAAATTACCATCTGCTTTTGGTTGCAGAAAACCTGAGTACATTTATTTTCATCTACTTGTTTGTCCAACTAATTAATGAATTATTGCAGAGAAAGATGACAACTTAACTTACTAGTCACACAGGACACAGATATATGCTGTTCTGCACTTTCTGACAGATTGAATTATTGGATACAGTTAAGTTGATGGAAAAAAGCAAAGGGATGGGTTAGAAGATGAGAATTCTTGCTGACTGCAGTACCTTCCTAGGGCATCATGCTAAAGGTTGATTTCAGGAGCATACATTAAATTCCTTTTCTTCCAATCAAGCAAAACATAGCCAATAAATCATATAATAAGAGGTAATACAAAGTACCTTAGCTTCTTCAGTTTCAGGAGGGCCTTGACAAAGTGGGCTGTACGCAATACTACACCATACTGATATGCACACTGCCAGATTATTTCCATCAGCATCAGTGTTTACCTTACATAAGATTATTTCTAAACAGTAATAAAGCCTAAATACATGTTGTGTGGGGAATTTCTTTTTCTTTCACTTAACTCAATTTAGAAATACTAATATTGATCCTTGGTGAAAACTGGGTCATTTTTCCTGTCATAAAAATGTAATTGCCTGCTCTTACCAGGCAAGGTAATCTGTTTCACAATTTTCTACATATACTTAAGTTTGTGATTTAGAAAACACACTCTGAGTATCCATCTGAGGTCAAATGGCTTTAATCTTTATTTTTCTAATTAATTTCTGTCACTTTTCTAACTAAGTAATTTCTGTCATTGATATGTTCATTAAAGAAATATGTACTATGAATGTGCAGAGACAACTTATTAAAATGAGGCTCAGATCCTTGTCTTGATGAAAAAGAATCAAGATTAACATATATCTAATCTGATCAGCGATTAATAATACGCTACTTCACCAGATGACTAAGAAATTGTTCTCAGAGCTACTTTGGACTTGTTTCAGATAAGATTTCATGTAGAAAAAACAAATGTTTCATTTCCTCAGACATACCTTTTAGGTGGAAAGGATGTAAAAATTTAGTATTCAGATTGCCTTGCTTAATTTAACTTTTATCATGAAAAAAGCATAGAATTTTATTTTTTATGAATACTATTACAGTAAACAGACTGTCCTACCTGTTAACACAATAGTGACCTATTAGCGTACAGGAGTCTGTTACACCAAAATCTTATTATGGCCAGAAAGGGAAAAGCCCACATATAGTGAGCTATAAAATTATTGCTAGTCTATTTAGAGTATCAACAAGCAAGTCTAACTTGTCAGGATGATACATGAAAACCTTAAGAATCATGTGCATAAAAGTGACCAGAGGACCAGAGGGTCATGTCTGCTTTACATGAAGGGCTGAATGAGTGGAGTGAGATCAGGTATGTACAAAGACTTCCCTGACTTAATCAGTGTGAAAGTTTCCTGGGTGAGCCAGACCAGCATGGGGGAAGTGGCTCATTCCAACACAGAGTATAAAACTGAACAACCAGCAGAATGAACTTTGAAGTGGACAGCAAGTTTGAGCTGGCTTCAGACCATTTATTCTTTCCTAGTGACTGGATCACCCCCAATCGTGACAATATGCGGAGACCAGTAATGAGAATCAAGTTTGTATTGTGATCCAATGACGGTGTTGTGCTTGGTTTATTTCAGTGAACTGTTAAATCAAAATCCCAGTAAATACATTCAATATTAAAACAAAACCTCCTTGAATAGGATATCTTCTGACAGTGGGAAATGTGAGTACAAATTAGAATCTGGCTTGTTCAGGCCCCATGACAAATACTTCCTTTGTCTTTAGTATCCTCAGTATTAAGTGGAAGGTGGAAAAGACTTTTTGTAGAAAATTACTCTCTTATCGCAGAAATAGACATAGGGCATCTAATTTTTTTTTTAAATTTCAGTGTTATCTTCTAAGATTTTGAACAGCAAAAGTGAAATCAGGAGCTAGGATTTGGTTTTGACTGTTAAACTAACTTTAATAAAGAGTTAACATCATCATGACCAGTGCAATAGTTCAGGGTATATCACCTTCTTTAAATTACATCTACAGTAAACCATAGCATAGACCAAGTTTGCAATGTATCTGACTATATTTAGGTTCTAATATAGCTTAAAAACCTGTGCTGCAGAGGTCATATTCTGATACATATCCTAAACTACCTTGGCAAGATCAAAGATGAAAGAAAAATTCTTGAAGAGTCATAGGTGTTTACTGACTGGAAGTGTCACTGCAATTATGCAGCAACTATTATAAGTAACAAAATTTATTCTTAATGTTTTTAATAAAACATGTTGCCCAAGCTCTGCAATGGGGAAGTTCATAAAATGTAAAAATACAATAATTGGAAGAACCATTTGCAAAAAAAACCATGTAGGCAACACTGTGTGGATTTAACCTGGTGGAAGATGGGAAACCATATAATATTCAGCATGCTATGGTAGGTACCAATAAACACCACATATTTTAATCCAGTTTTAATTTGCCTTCCTCCAATTTTGCTGCAACAGTACTGTTCATCAGTCCTAAACACACTCATAGTTTTTTTCCCATGGCAGTATTTCTTTTATCCTCACAGCAATCCATAGAAACCATGCCTGCATTTGCCTTGACGTGCTGCAGAGAGACCATCTTGTCTTGGTGCCTTGTCCAGTGTTCTCTCCTCCTCTGACACCTGTTTGCTGTGACTGACAGTTTGCCCCTGTGAGCTCTGATAAAATTCATCTCAACCATACTGTGGCTGTCAGACAGATTGGCATAATACAGCATCACTATCAATATCTATGTAACAACATCACACCATTTTTTACATCCTGTCACACAAATATGCAGCTAATGCAGGTTCCTATATTATACTTGCTGCTTCATTTTACCTTTTTTTTCACTTTTTTTTGTCACTGCAATATATATTCATTGCTGTACAAATGTTAAAAATCTCAAGACTTAAAAGTCTTCTGTAAGGATGAGAGAAAGGAAAACAAATATGTTGAAAAAAAGTATCTAACAATAAAGCAAAAAACCTACAACAGCATATTGTGCAAAACAATAAAAATAAGAAAAAGAAAACCATATAAATTCCAATATGCACATTCAAAACATATTACTAGAATCCAGCTTTCATCAACTGAGTACATAGACTCTTGTGCAAAGAAAATACTTTCTCTGAAGAGTTTTCTGTTAATATTAAATGAATTCTTTTAGGACACAAAGACCTAGTTGTCTCAGTAAAACTTTATGCCAAAGGAAAGCTAAGAAGTAAATGTGTTTGCACACTGGCCTAACACATATTTTTTCATTAAAATCCACCTATTGGGACTCCTCTAGCATGTGCTTCCAGGATTAGAGATTGGCACACTGAACTCCAGAGAGAATGGGGTTTTCCAAAGAATATTTCTTAATGAGAAAAATAACTTTGGAAATTTATAAGTGCATAAGAAGTTTTGTTTTGCTTTTTTTTTTTTTTTTTTTTTTTTTTTTTTTTTTTTTTTTTANTTTTTTTTTTTTTTTTTTTTTTTTTTTTTTTTTTTTTTTTTTTCCCTAAGACTTTCCTTTCTCACAGCTCTATTACAACTGTGGAATTCTATAAAAAGAGGAGGAAAAAATCCTCTTATGAGAATAATATTCTAAAATTTATGACGAACATCACTAGCTTTTGGTAACAAAGGTTAATTCAAAATGACTGTGGCAGATGTGAGTCTTAAAGAGCAGCATCCTGTTAGTTAGAATTACTTTCCAAAACAACAGGCAGCATAGGTTCTTAAATCAACACTACTTGCTGGGCAAATGAGCAGCTTTATACATTATTTGCTGCATTGTTATAATCTTGTCCTGGAAAGCCTCATGCTGCCATATCTCATTATGTGGATGTGCCTATTTCAGGCTGTAGCTCATTTTCCAAAGAGCTGGTACCCAGCAGACAGCTCCTAGCAACCTTGTGTGAGTTGTAGTACTAAAGGTGGAGATGCTAACTTAAAAAAAAATAAAATAAAAAAAAATTAAAAAAAAAAAGGAAAAAGAAGAAGAGAGATCAACAAGATCAATGATTTTTGCCCCTACTTTTGAGCTTTTAGGTCAGAGTGAGCTCCTAAGATTTGTTAAGGACTCATATGAGCATATAGAAGACTAGGCCTGTAAGGATATTGCTTCCTGTTCTGCTAGATTTGAAAACCTTATTAGTGTTAGCTAACCAGTATTTAAATATGAGCTCCTGGTTTTTTATGAGTTTGTTTTTACTTGTGTTATTGGCCTTTACTCAAAGGAATAGATTTTTTCAAGCAGTGGTCCCATCAGTTTTCTGCAGTGCATTCCAAATAGCCAGCAGCTATTTGCTGCTCTAGCTGAGAATGTAGATGTGTAAAGCCTCAGCAACACCCACAATCAGTTAATTAACATGCAAATGACCTTAAATCCACTCTCAAAAATGGATGTCAGATGAAGGAGAACATGGAAATTTCACTTTTAATGTTCAGGCTTAGAAAAATACATCTTCTATCTGGTTTTACTTTCACTTAATATAAACAAAATAATAGCTTGTTCTCTAACATATCTGATTCTAATGTATACAGTATGGAAGTACATTGTTCAGACAATCACTCAGACCTATAGCACCAGAGAAAAATTATTTTACCTGATGTAAACTCTGTACATTTATGCTAAAGAAAGAGGAGAGCTCAAAATTACGCAAGAAAAGAGAGCTGATCTTTTGCTGAGGGCTAAAGGGAAGAGACATGTGTAGGTTGGTCATTTGGTTTGCAATGAAAATTTGACACAGACAGTAAGAAACTGGAAGTTGGCTTTAATGTAAACACTTTTATATAATAGAAAGGTAATCCTTTGCACAAACTGTGTATTCATAATTTTATGTGATAATTGCTAAACATGTGTCCCTGAGGTTCTTGTTCTATTGTTGCACGTTTTGACAATTTTATCTTTAAACCTTTTTATCAAACATGAAATTTTACTATTATCTCTCCAACAGAACTGTGATACAGATGAACAACAGAAAAATTATATACAGATGAAGAAAAATTCTTTTAACTCCTTTTTATTTCAGGCCACCTGCTAAAATATTACCAAATCAATAACAACTTTCCTAAAAAAAAAAGCAAAACATACATATTTGTTCAAGACTTCAAAAGTAATGTCATTGCTCTAATTTTCCTTTACCAATACAGTTTTGTTTATGCCATGACACCACCAAACATTTTAAATTCAAAAGAAGGCCAAACCATTTGTGATGGTTTTGCCTAGGGCAGAATTAAGTTTCACAGTGGTTGGTATGGGGTTATGCTTTGGATTTGTGCTGAGCAAGGGGTTGGTTGATAATATAGGGATTTTGTTTATTGCTGAGCAGGTCTTACACAGAACCAAGGCGTTTTCTGTTTTTCCTACACTGTCAATGAGGCTGGGAGTACATGGGAAGCTGGGAGGAAACACAGCTGGGACAGGTGACCCAAGGTGACCAAAGGAATATTCCATATCATGTGACATCGTGCTCAGTATAGAAAGTGGCGGGGGGAAAGGAGAAAGGGGGAACATTTGATGGTGTTTGTTTTCCCAAGTCGCCATCACCTGTTATGGGGCCGTGCTCTCCTTGAAATGGCTGAACACCTACCTGAACTGGCTGAACACTTCATGGGAAGCAGTGAATTAATTTTCTTGCTGAAGAAAGCAAGGCCTTTGCTTTCCTTATTAAACAGTCTTTATCTCAATCCATGAGATTTCCAGCTTTTATCCTTCTGATTTTGTCACCCATCCCATTGGCAAGGGAGTGAGTGAGGCAGCTGTGTGGTACTTGTCTGCTGGATGGGGTTAAACTATGACACTTCCAAAAAATTTTTAAAAAAATATCTCAATGAAATAGTCTTGCAATTTAATTTATTTAATAATATGAAATATGAGTAAACATGGAGTGAAATCTTTTGACCAGGACATTTTTTAGACATGCATAGTAATTATTTTTGTTCTTTGGAGAAGTGGAATTTATTATGAGAAAAAAAAGGAAGATAAACTATTAATGAAGTTATTTTTTAGGTCTATATGAAGAATGGCCACTTCCTAGTGCTTGCTTATTCTACAGAGTACTTTTGGTTCTCAAATCTTTAACACATTAATTAAGCAGAAAATAGAAATGGAGTGGGATAATTACATATTCTCTTCTACATCAGAAATAATTACTCAATGACCCTGGAGGTATACTACCTTTAGTCATTACAGTGAAATCAAGAAGTCTGAGGCTGCCATAATGTCAGATAAATTAAGGTTTACAGTATGCCATTTCTGGAAAGCAGCTAGTAGAAGAGTGTCTTTGTTAAATGAGTGGCACTAACTGGAGTTTCGAGATGGTTATTCAAACTCACAAAAAGAAAAATCAGCAGAAACAGACTCTACAGAACCTATAACCAACGTGTCAATGTTGCAAAGCAGTAACAATCACCACTACTGTGGGACAAAAAGGCAGCTTCTATTTGGTCATAAATACAAAAGTATGTTTTGTACAACAGTTATTTTAAGAGCTAATACTGGCTTCTTTTGTTATATATCTTGAGATGTTCTGATAAAAACTGCTGTTATAAGATGTAAGCATTGTAACTTTACAACTACAGATGAGAAGGATGACTGGAATTCAAGGTTTTGTAAGGTACATGAACTCATGTCAGGTTATAAATGACAATTGAAGCTCTGTAGGTAGTTCAAAGGTTTTTGATAAATATTTGAGAAATGTTATGATAAATCTCAAAATACCCAAGAGGCTTGAGTTCATGGAATGAATTTTGCAAAATAATGGTAAGTCCTGCTTCTATCATGCTTAGCAGATTTAACACAAAGGAAAAAAAGGAGCTCTTCTCCAGAATTGTGGGCCCTTGTTGTTAGTGTAATTATGGATCTGTTATAGCCATTAACAGATACAATTAGCACATCTTAGATTATAGGATGCCAAACAGTTACCATTCTTGTTCCACCATGACCTAACACAGTCAAGACTACTACTGCTGCTACTATTTTTCATTTTGCTTCATACATTACAATTCTCAATGATCTTAAAGTTTTCTCAAAAATTTTGAGGTGTTCTAGAACATTTTATAAATACTCTTTAGGTGTATAGAAATCACCAAGACCATCCATGCTTTTAAAGAGTGTTTTAATGACTCAATTTAGTAAAATGACAGGGAAAATACCTTTTAGACTAGATTACTTAGAACTAGTTTAGCAGGATTATTCAAACCTAATTTTTAGCGATTCTTACCATTCTTCAGTGACTACTTAATTCAGGTATATAGATAAATATTAGGACATATTTAAAAGAATGTAGAGGAACTTCTGAGGTTTAAGTTGAAATATGAATTCTCTGTTTTAAAAGATGTTTTCTTCACTACTTTTCATCTAAAATCTTTATACTATACATGTATTGAGGTATGTACTGTCAGAGAAATCAGCCTTTTTATTATGAAGTTTCAATTACACTGATATTTGCAAATTAAATATATTGTAATGAAGATTTTTAATATAATGCCACATCTTAGAAATAAATTACTACTGTGAAGTTTTTTATAAAGTAATTTATTTTTCATTTGATTTTTTATTCAATCCTTGTTAGAATGACCATTCTTCCACTGAAAAATTATTCTCTTGAAAAACCACTGTCGAATCTCCTGCAATCTGCTATGAACCCAAGCAGTCGTGCCACCATGGATTGTAATCCTGTCAGACCTAACAAGCTAAGCAGATTCAGGCTGAATTAATAGGAGAGTTGGAGACCTCTAAGGAACACTTCAGTGTTGCAGCAAGTTTTTTAGTGCTACTGACACGGTTGTAGACGCTCTTCTGTGTGAGTTAGTACTGAACTAATGCCCCAGCCAGGGAATTCTAAAAGACACTACAATTAGGATGCAATATGCTAGAGTGCTCAGAAGTAGAGTGTGGGTGACAGTCCGACCAATGAATGTCACTGCAAGTGTCTTGATGCGTGAACTGGAGAAAAGCAACTGGAAAAGGAAAAAAAAATCCCATTGCTACCAGGAAAGAAAAAAAAAACTGGAAAAATTTTAGTGAAGAAAACAAAAAGTATCTTATTAGTTAGTAAAATATAAAAGCGATAGAAAGCTCATTTGATCTGATCAGCAAAAGATCATTTTACTGATGCAAAGGAAGAAATTCCAAGAACCTATAAAGGAAAACAGCTACCTAAAAAAAAGAGAAAGATAAAATTAATTCTCAATCAGTTTTATCTGATGTGTTGCTCATTATGTGTTAAAAATGGCCTTCTACAGAAGTGGTCCCCCAGGGGTCTTTACACAATCATAAAAGAAGTAACATTCTGCTATAGAACTCCTAATACACAATAGAGCTATGAATATTTAATAAAAACTGAAGTAAAGAATAAATTCTATGGAAAAGAGAGTCTAATATTTCCAAATACTGGCAATCAGTCAAATATTTCTATTTTCATGCACGGTTGCTCTTTCACATAGCAAAAAGTCTCACCTCTCTTCTCATAAATATTATCTTGGGAAGAAAGTGAAGGAAGATGAGCTTGGTATCACAAAATGTTCTTAGTTTTATCAGCCAGGCAATATTTGTCCATCTGCAGCTGTTTCAAAATCAATTCACTTTCCCTTTGTACAGCATGATCAGGAAGCAGCTAAAGTCATCTTAAAACAAATACATCTCATTGTCATTATTTTTTAGTTAAATTTAAAATAAAGTAAGCAGTGATCACAAAAATTTACAGAAGTTTCTGCAGTCTGCATTAAATGCCCAGGCTGCCTGGATATGACTTTCTAGACTCTGACAGGCAGTGTGTTGTGGAAAATTCTGGGAAAACTGCTAAGCAGGTGCAACTCTAAGAAATGAATACAAGAAATTATGGATTAAAAAAAAAAATAAATGAATAAAGTGATGTGATAGTCCCTGAAGGGCAGTAAGTCAGATTAGTAGATAGAAATTCCATTAATGTTTTAATGGAAGCCTTCTGCATAAGAAAAGATTTGGGATTTTCCTCATCAATTTTTGACAACACATGCCACTGAGCAACCAACATTCTAATCACTCAGTCAATAAATAAATTTGACAGAATACTTGGCAAACTATTGGCCTAACTACATAAATTATTGGACATTTGATGATAATATTCAGTGAAGAGCATGTGAGAAGCTATTTTAATTCTCAATACAACTTCTCAATATGTGCTGAAGTTATAGGAAAGATTTAAAATATTGCTATGGAACAGCATGAAAGTTTTATATAAACGCTGAAGAAATATGTTAGAAATTAATTTCTTGAACACAGAAAGAAGACTCTAGAATCAATCCCACACTCAAAAAAATACTGAATGAACAATATGACTCAGATTATTTTTCTGATTTTCATTCTACTGGAGACTTGGTAGTTGTGAGTTTGTTTGGACATTATTTCTTTGATGTTTCCACCGGTCATTATAGACAATAGTCTTGCATTTTAGTAATATTTTCACTTTTAAAAGAAGCATAAAATTTTTCCATGTATGAATGTAGCTTCAGTGTCATGAATAAACCATTATTCAGTTCAGCACAATGCATTTATAAATTGTGCATGATGAGTCCCTATTTTAGGTAAACCTAAGCATCATCCAAAGGCAGCGAGTAGCATTGCTGCTGGCAAATGAAAAAAGGTTGCAGATGAAATGGAAAAAGGTTCTGTCTCAGTGAATTCTTCTTAATTGCATTCCACCACTGACAGAATAAGGGAAAGAATTTACTGTCATAATAACACTAAAGGTGAAGTTGCAAGGTGTTATATATTTAACACAATTTTAAAAATAATTCTGTTTCAGAAGGTTTGTTTAAGTCCTATAATACATTTTCAAACTTAGTTGTCTAACTAATCAATCACACTTTCTTTGAACAATTCTATAATGTCAATCAGAAATTTTGACTCATCATTTATAAATTTCAGTATATTTTTCTCATTTGGAAATTATTACTGTCAGTAGATTTTTTCCAGAACTTGTATTCAATGATTTTTTTTTCACTCTGCCAATTACAGAGAACATTTTTCCCTTTTCTTTGAAAATCTCTTAAGTCTGCATATTTAATTCCAAAATTCAGCCTGTTTTGGTTTTTTTTTTTTAAATCTTAATTTGCAGATCAGGGCCTGAAAAAATATAATGTGAAGAAAAATTCATATTAAAATTATTAAACAGCAGAAATTCTTATATGCGTGTGGCACATTGGTTCTTGTATATGTAGTCAATTTTAGATAGACAAGTTGCTTTGAAATCATTGAACAAAGATGTTTCCTAAACCTAAGTTCTTATGGATTTGCACTTTACAAATATTATTTTATCTTTACTGATTACAGGATACAAAGTAGGCCACATCTTTCAGTATTATGATGACAGGTACTCTGCAGACTAGAAAGCATTGTTTATTCAGGCGGACGTAGTATTAAATACAGACTTCGTAACTCAATACAGTGGCTTGCCAGGAGGTGAAGTTCACCAGAGTACTGCCTATCCAAATGTATTTCTCTGCCTTTTTCGTGTGAAATTAATATCATTATATTTCTAACTCCTTCCTATGGCATTTATGCAGCTTGTGGACATCCTGGTCAGACAGGAAATAATCCCTTAACATGATCAGGAAAGCTGGTATGTGGGACAACAATAGAAGCTCTGTCATAATAGGGTCCTGCACATTTAATATTCTCTGAAAACACAAAATTTTTTCCTGTTGAGTTATGGGTGTCTGAAAGTGCCCATTGGAAAATACCAAAGATATTAATATGATTTGCCTGGGCTAAAAGATATGAGTCCAT
Organism: Malurus elegans; assembly: GCA_013397995.1. Taxonomy (NCBI): domain Eukaryota; kingdom Metazoa; phylum Chordata; class Aves; order Passeriformes; family Maluridae; genus Malurus; species Malurus elegans. The sequence continues at coordinate 94,550 of VZRP01006422.1, forward strand.
TAGCAATATTTCCAGCTACAGTAAGAAAAGAAAAGAAAAAGAACAATCTGTATCATCATAAGTTACTTCTCTATCAGATTCTGTGTAATATTAACAAGACAGCTGAATTCTCCAGCAGAAGCCCAAGGATCATAGGTGCTGGTTCTAAATCTTAGTAATCATTCTGAGCCATAAAGGATAGGTTACATCTCTAGCTAGTTATTCAAATGACTCCTGCGGGTAGCAGACCAAATAACTTGGAGAATCCGTAAAATTGGAAGCAACTTCTGTAGGTTATAAAAGCCATAAATTGTTCTTGCTCCATCATCCAGAGTGAACAAAATTCAACCATGCGCATTAGCTCTTAAAGCTCAGTTGATTTTCTCAAACAGTAAAGGTATTCAATGCATTCACATACTGCTGACAATGCATGAGAGCCTTGTGCCTTTCTGAAGAGGAAGAAAAAGCCCCACAGATGACATGTCGAGACAGCGTTGGGTGCTGATGAATGAACATCAGCTCTATAAATTTGTATAAATTCCTTCTTTTATGCAAAAAGAATTATCATGAGAATGATCTTATCATTTCCTTATGGGACCACACTAATGACATAAACTGTTTCAGATGGAAATGTGATCACCTAGCAACAGTTCCGATCTGCAAATCTCAGGATCAAGAACATACTTTCAAGGATGTCGCATATTTTCAAGTCACTCACATGGCTGTTCACTCTCTCTCTATTGACTTCAGTACTTTTCCCTGCCTTTGCCCAGTTTATGTGATCACTGTTCACTCCTGTGTAAACAGTATTCATACACCTGTGCTGTAAGCAGGACAGCTCCATTGTTAAATGAAAAGCAGTTTCTCCTTTGGTTCTGAGTCTAAAATTAATGATATATCGCTCTTTTTCACAGTCACTCATGATGAAGAGTATGTATTTCAGAATTTATACAAATGTACAAATGCATAAATGTATATATTAATATAAACCTTGTTTTGCATATGTCATTGCTCCTACTGCCTCACTAATTTAATTATAGTGTTCACATGAAAAATTAGTGCCAACATTTAAATCCATTTCCCTCAGTAGGTTTAATTGCCCGTAAAGCAGCCAAAGTTCTCTTGAATTTGAGTTTGAAAAGATATACTTAACATCTCTACAGTTCTCAAATAGGTAATTACCTTACTACAAAGAATCCCTGAATCAGTAAGGAAGTTTAAACAGCAAATCCTCATGGACTCTTCTACCACATTGCAGAATCTTGCCCGGCTCTATTCAAAGATCTAATAATGTTTCTGTTTTCATACTTTTTCTTTTATAAAATCATTCTTTAAAAAGAATACTTTTCTCTTCTTTCTTTCATGACACAAGTAACTCATTAATCCTTAATTCTTCATGCTAGGACTAGACTCACAGATGGAGGCAGAACTATCTGAAACAGAGTTAGGATAAATTTCTTGATATAACTACAGATCCAGATTCCTGCCATGGAAACTGGGAATCTGTGAGCATGTTCTGTGTGGTATTTTGGCCCGGGCTCTTTAGCAGTCTCTCAGCCAATGTCCAAATAGGGGTCAGGACAGGACAGATTTAATTCCCAAATACAGATTTAATTCCCATGGTCACCCTCTTTTGGTTGGGAGGAGAGTTTAGCTGTGCAAACATAAACTAACATCTGCCAGGTGCTCTCATACTCAGTGCGTGAAGGCTTTTGCTTACTAGAGTGAGTGAAACCTTTGTGTCTTACATTATTGGGTTCTTGAATTCATGGTTAGTGATATACAGTGCTGATTACTTCTTATAGCTTCTTTCAGGCTTGGTAAAAAGTCACAAAAATATTGTCCTGGAAAAAAAAATAGCATAAGTAGCTCAATTAATATGGCTAAATAATTGAACATATAGAACTGCCATCTAGGAATCACTGAACCAATCCCTGCCTTTGTGCTCTGCGACATAAACTGTGCTTGATTGCTGCAATCCTGGAGGCTGTTTGGGGGACACGGTCTTTTACATTCATACTACCCATGAACTCATTCAAGAGCAAGGTATAATTTATCCCTTCTAACATGAGTTAATGAATCCAATATGATACATAATTCTTATTTTTCAACAAGTGTATGAAATGAGGTAAATATGTTTTGTGGGCAGCGTGTTCTAATAAAAATTGAATACAAGCTAATATTGACCTCATGAACTGAAAGCCTGGCTCTTTTTAATACTCTGTAGCTTCAACATAAAATCATTAACTCCACAGTAGATTTCAGCTTTGTGTTTCTAAAGATGCTCATTCATAGGCCAAGGCCTCTTAGCCGAGTTACCTGACATTTGGAATCCTACCACAATTACAGACTCAGATGGTAGCAGCAAAGCCAAACAGGTGTAATGGTCATACACACAGGACTCAGACTGCTCACACTGCAGTTTTTATAGACAACGAGTATTGCTTTAAAAAACCAATACAAAACCTGGATTAACTGAGGAAAGGCCTAATCTACTCAACTGGCCTCTGTTGGACTGCTGTTTCACACCAACAATGACTACACCGACAATAAAACATCATATTTTCACTAAGAGAAAAACTCTTGAGCCATCTATTTCATTTTACAGATACAAGCACATTCTTTTTATATTAACCATGTCAGGGTTTTTTTGTGTTGTCTTCTTTTTCTTAAGCTAATATGTTTATTGCTTTCAAACAGCCATAAATATCAGTTGATAGCTGTATTTCCTGTCTTTTCAATAGTGAAGTGATTTGTGCCTTTTTCTAAGGATTAAGTCTTTGGTAAGACTTAAGTTTCACAGAGCATCTAAATGCTTAGTTCATAAACACCTTTAATATAAATATTCTGAAGATGCTCCAGTATGATTTTTTTTTTCTAGTTATGTCAGAGATAATTTTTAGGAAACAGATTACTTTCTTACTAACAAGATCATTTTAGCAGTGACTGAGAAACTGTAGAATAACTGAACATCTGAGCACTTTATCTATTTATTTATGACTTCTAGCTATTCTTCAGTAATCTGAATCACCATCAATCTCTCCTTTTTCTTAAGAAATTAAATAAATGTAAAATGGTCACCTAGTCTTCTGATTCTTTTCAGATCATTGATTAATACATGAAGTTTCAGAAAAGAGCTAATTTAAATATTAACAAAAAAAGCAATAAAGAAATATTATTAAGAAATAAAATATTGCTAAAACCCCAAAATATTCTTAAGAAATAAGATAGGGTTTTTTCATTCATAATAATAAGACTAATGCATCTTTGTTTAAAGCCTTGTCATTGAGAAGTCACTTTAAAACATTTTAGGAACAGAAATGACTAGAATATTTTGTGGAAGCATTCTCTGCCAGTCAAAGCAGACAATCTATGACTTAGAAAATCTTGTTGCTGCAGTGTACTAGGAAAAGGCTTGGTTGACATATGATCTTTGCTTTCTTTATTCAACACAAATATCTTACCACCAACTATATTTGGCATTCCAAGCATTAAACATGATACTGAGTTCAGAGTAGAGTAACTCGGGGAGAAATCAGAGTAGAGTTACTCGGGTAGAAATCAGAGTAGAGTTACTTGGGTAAAACTGGGAGTAGAGTAACTCAGGTAAAACTGGGAGTAGAATAACTCGGGTAGAATTTAGAGTAGAGTTACTCGGGTAAAAATCAGAGTAGAGTAACTCGGGTAAAACTGGGAGTAGAATATGTCGGGTAGAAATCAGCGTAGAGTAACTCGGGTAACTGAATATAATACTGAATATTAATCAGGGCACTGGAGCCAAAATTTTGTCTCATGGGAACCACCTTAAGGGGAAGTTTTTAGCATGGTAAAATATTTTTGTCCTAAGCCAACCCAAAATAGATGAATAGATGCCAAAAGTTTTATTAAGATTTGGAATATGTTAACAGTGTGTTCAGAGTTGTTCTCCAGCAAAGTTTGAGTCCTGGAAGAAGTTTTACAATGTGTTTGGTCTCTTCATAGTCTGGAGCAGGACACAAGTTGGGTATATTAACTTTATGGAGAATGTTAATGATAGTGATGGTATGAATGCATGTTTGCTCCTGACCTTTGGACTAAATTTTCTTCTCTCATTGGGCAGATAGACCATTTCATCTGGTTCAATTTATAGCAATTGCTCTTAATTTTCGGTTTGTTTTGAAGTTGGCCATTTCTCTTTCAAGTTTGCAGCATCAAGGGGTTACTTAGAGAAATCACTCTGGTTTTGCAACTATGTAAGCTAGTGTAATAAAAATTGTTACTTCACCATTAAGAACTTGGCTAATGGAACACAATCCTTAATTCTACCAATGTGTTCCATAGAAAATGTATAAATATACAGAATATGGAAGGTGAATATTTCCACCTTCATACGCTTCACCTACATGCAAGTATGTTCCCAGATCTGGTCACAGAAACCCTGATTTGATTTAGCTGTTAAGAGATATCATATGAAATCAATGCCACCTGACCAAGATGATTCACTAATATTCACCAAGACACTGCTGTTTTGGAAATAACTATTATTCCTGTGCTGCCTTTACCTTGACCCAAAATTGGATATAGTAATTTTCTAAGTCTTAGCATTTTTTCTATTTTTAATATGCAGCACTATTATGAAATGACAGCCTTTCAGTGTTGTTGGTTTATCAAGCTGTTTTTGTGCAATTTAATTTTAACTGTGTGCATTTTCTGTCTTATTAAAACAAGAGTCACCACAGACACTAAGAATACCTTAAATTAAATAGCCTGTTTTCACATAATGCTTTGTTTTAATCAGGATTCTGTGAAGCTCAACAACATGATTATGTTTCACTAATCAGAGGTCCAGAAACATCAAGTTGTTTTGTTATTAGCATTTATCCTTTTTAGTTATTCCCTAGAGAAATATTAATTTACACTAGATGCTTTATTAATGACCTCTTTACTTGGAGATAAAAATACAGCACTGTGCTGTGAGTGTTTTTATTCTATGCAAAAAACACCAGCATCATGCCAAATTATGATAACAAAAGAATTATGATATTACCGTGACTCTGTAGAACACTCAATGCATATAATACATGTATATTCCCATAATATTTTAAAGGCAACAAATAAATGTTTATATCATTTATTTCTTGCAAAGATTTTTCCTACATTTCATATTTATTCATGCCTGGATGAATCTCTTCACCCAGCTACTTTATTAAAATTACAGGTGAGTGAAACCATAAATTTCAACATGGCTTCATTCTTAACAGTCTATGAAGCAGTAGATTGGAAGTATAAAATAAAGTGAGCAGAATCATGTCATGTTCTACTGGGAGACATATTTTACCCTTCAGCAGCATATTAAAAATCCATGTTTTAGAAATTGAGGCAAGGCATACAGTACCTTCTTCCCAGGAGATGTATTTCTCTGCCTAGAGCAGAATTTTGCTCTTGGCAGTGTGTTTCAGAACGGCAAGTTCAACAGTTTTGCATTACATTTCCCAATTCAGAAAAAAAAAAATTAAAAATTCTATCATACTGCTAAAGTGTTGGTTTATTTTGTCTTTATTTTTTTTTTAATAGTTGTAATGCACATGGACAATATTAGCATTTTTTCCCCCAAAAAACCAGTTATTTAGGCTAGTGGGATAGCATGGTTTCAGTATGTAATTTTGATAGCATATTCACATTGCATTATCTAATTCTTAATCAGATATTCAAAATAAATTGCGAAGATAAATTCAGAAAATATTGAAAAGCAATCTTGGTTGAAGAAGCACATTTGTCATAGCACATTTATGTACTGTAGTTTATATTTCATAATCCTTCCCACTCCAGTGTGTAGTTAGCAGCATACTTCTAGCAGAATACTTTTTCTCCACTGGATGTAAAGCATGAAGAGTGCTCCTTTCACTAGGATCCTCTTGAAGATATTTCTCATTAAAATATGAAATTGCTGATTAAAACCTCTGATTATGTAGATAGTACAATCTCTGTTTGCTAGCATGCTAATGCCCTTAGAATACAAGTAGTTATTAACATTTCATTTGCAGTTCTGTAGTGTTGACAATAGAGGAAGGTACACATCCCATGAATTTCATACTCCCCAGACTAAGAATTCATGGATTTCATTAGGTAAAAGCAGTCTCAGTTAAGAAAGACTCACTCTAATAATGTGAAGGAGACTGCTGGAATCAGTAATTGATTACCAATGATACAACTGATTATCTATGAGCTAGGAAAGCAGAGGCAAACTGTGGGTATGGTTTTCTCACTGGCTGTGTAAACAGCAGTTCTTCATGAACCACTGTGCAGTTTGTTTAGAAATTAGAAAGATGAAGGGGCAACCAAAGAGAAAGTTAAAAGCAATTTTGCAGTACCAGGTGATGTCTTTTCAGTATTGTTTACTAACTTATATAGCAGTTACAGAGAAGAACATGTGAGCTGTTTTAGTATATTATAATCTGGAAGTATACATAGTATTACAGTTTTTAAGAACTCTAAGGGTTTGAATTTGATTTTTGCTTAAACTCGGAACATTCATAATTAGGGACAAGTTAACAAAAAAACAAAAACAAAAACAAACAAACAAAAAAAACAAAAATAAAACACAAAAAAAAAAACAAAACAAACAAAACACACCAACAAAACAACCTGAAACCAACCAACCAACCAACCAACCAACCAACCAACCAACCAACCAACCACCAGAAGTAAAAGAATAACAAAAAAAGAAGTCATGGGGATGCAAACAGCCATAGAGATATCAAACATAAAGATGACAGTCACTTTTGGAGACAGCATTTATTTAAATTCTGAAATGTTAAAGGCCTGAAATCTTTACATTTCCTTTTTATTTCTCCAAAGGAAGGTAACAATGAAGGCAGATTTTTTTGATTGATGGAACGGCAATGTTTTTTTTGTAGGATTTTTGGCTTTAGATAACTATAATTGCTTTTTTCCTATATGGCATAACAATAGTCATCAGTTACTCAGCTCTAGAGAATTTTACTTTTTTGTTGTTGTTTTGGGGACTTGCCTGACATCAGTCAAAGTTTTTCAGAGTGAGGGCTCACTATAGCACAGAAGTGGAATAACCCCATATGCAGCCCCACCACTGCTGCCACGAGGCTGCTTATTGCAGCTTTCACATTCTCTCATCTCTCCTCGACTATGAGACATTACAGCAAAGTCGAGAAAAGAAGAGCATTCCTCCAGCGAATGCCAAACCCCTTTAGGAATGGGGAAAGGGCTTCTTTCTCTGGAGCTTATCTCAGATCCGTGTTTACATCTTTGTTCTTATGTTGCATTTTCATGTCCGTGGTGCTCAGATAGAACTTTGTATTTCAAAATTTACTTGGATCTGTGAATTATTCAGGAACATAACCCAAAAGGCATTAACAATTTAAATCTGCCAATAACTGATTTTCATATTTTTTTTTCTGTAAAAGCGAAACATGGGTAGATTGTATAATGGATCTGTTGCTGGAAAATATGAAATGAGTTTTCTGAAGTAAATAATTGACATGCATATGAGATAAAAAAGATTTTGATTTTCAGTTGAACTGAAGATGATGAGTACGATATAACTACTGAAAAGGAAAAACAGACTCCAGAATATAAACAAGTACTAAGACTTATGCCAAGAAACTTTCAACCATTCATTTCAATTACATTTTATTTCATTAAAAAACATGAAAGGCATATGCACAAATTGACTTTTATTTTTTTCGTATTTTTCAAAATATCATTATGTAATAAAAAAATAATGGGAAATTATATAAGGTTGTGTGTAAATGGGAATATTGCTTTGTATATGACTGTCAGTTTGATTTTGGATGTCTACTATTGTATGAGATTGATACTGTGAAATAAAAACCTAAGCATAATTATTTATGTGTGTTTGACAAAAGGATGCAAACAGCATTTCTTCACTACAGACTTCAAATTTGAAAAAATTTGTTGACAAATATGATGGAAAATTTATCACCTTACTGATTTATTATCTTTGTTATTTCTTCCCTGTCAGGAATGAAATTTTATAAGGGAAAAGTAAAAAAAAAAAGCTCTGAGAATGATATGATTTATAATGCACATTTATTTATTCTCAAAAATCTATTTTAAATACTTATTATATGTTCCACTATGCATCTCTGTTACTTTATTTGAAATTTTACTGTATTGTAGTAAAAATATTTCTAGGTTTGTTTTTTTATAATAGATAAAAAATAAATCATAATGTTAACTTTAGGTGAGTTGAAGAGCCGAATGCCAGTCTGAATATGACAAAAATTATCCACCATCTATTTCTACATGGGAAGAAAAGAATTAGAGACCATAAAAAATAAATTGACAAGCTGGAGAGTCAATGGCTTTTCTATCATTAACTGATGGTTTGAGAGAAACACAACAAGGCATGACAACCTAAAGTGCTTGACCATACAACTCATAAATGTCTTATTTTTCATAGGCAATTTTGCTATCTTGGTGCCCGATTCAAACGCAACCTGAAGTAGGGACCTTACCTTTCCAAGGTGTACATGAAGCACCCAAAAACTGCCAGGGTGTGCTCTACAGAAAAATTGTAATATTAATTTTGAGCATCTATAAATTAAGCTTTATATCATTAGTTACATAGCAACCAATTGGTTTCCTAATACTGTAGTATCTGACAGTATTAAAAAGAAACTACATTAATTGCAGGTTTTATAACAAAGGAGAAAATTAAAGTTTTAACTATAGAGAACTCTCTTACTAGCACTCTTCACTCTATGTGGATGCTACTACATTTCAGATGAAATCCTAGTGTGTTTTTGAATAAAAAAATTCCAGTCATACCCACTTCCTTACACCTTACAGGACCTATACATCATAATGTCCTGTTAGAGTGAACCATTTTCCTTGCACATAAAAATAAACTGTAAGAATTTCCCCACGAGTGTATCCTCTGAACTTTGATTACTAAACAGTATTCAGTGTAAGGAACAAAGATAGAACTGGTCCAAAAGAACTTTCTGTGTAGTCAGTGCTTACTCTTTCACTTTACATATCCATTTCAACCACTCTATGCTGTGTGGTAATAGCCTATGTACTACTCTGGACACATTGTTCTGTTTCTCAGTATCCCTGTTAAAACCTCTTACAAGAGCACTGTTTTTATCATGTATTTACAGATGAATCAATGATGTATGTTTTCTTCAGAAAGTATTTTCTCCCAAAACTCATGTAATGTTCTTTGAATTTGTACAGTCGATTTTTTTTGTTTTCCTCTAAACCCTCTAACTGTAATCTAAGAGTACTGTTAGCAGTACAGATTCACTTTCCATTTAAATATTCCTTCAATAATGTATGAGCTGATAAAAACCGTTTTAACAGGTATGTGTAGTCTTCATATGAATTTTTTCAGTCATAAAATATAGGCCAAACTAAATTAAATCAATGGGGATTGACTGCTATTTTGAGGAATAATAAAGTGTAAAGGCACAACCCCAAATCTCAGTTCTGATATTTAGTACTGTGATAGATATTTGATCACATAACATTAAATCTATAACCCACTCCTCCACCATCATTCCCTCTGTCAACATTTTCAAATTTTTGGGTTTTAGGACTCTTTTCCTCTCTGTTTGCCTCTTATGGTAGGATTTATGTAAGCTTAAGCCACCACTTTCTTTTGAAACATGGTATATTCTTTGGGTTAAAAATTAATTTTTTTTTTAAATTAGACTTTAAATTCTTTACTTTACACTATTGAAACCTCCATTTGCCTGGAAAATGTTTTAACTGTTACATTTCAAGTTATTCAAAGCACAAGAATACAAATTTATCTTATGGAAACAATGTCTCTGTTCAAACAACAAGTCAGTACACTATGACAGTTATTACCCTACTAAGACACTTACTTGAGACTGCAGAATCCTTGTCCTTTTATATTAGACAATTTAACACACCAAACAAATTCAAACTACACTGCTACGAGTTAAGAATCCTCCCTCACATATGGACATGAGCAGTCAAAATAGAAGGGAATATTCCCTTTACAGATTTGACTCAATTGTGAGTCAAATGACTTGAACTAATGACAATAAGAAAGAACCTTAAATTTCCACATAGCACAAAATGACTACAAGCTTCGAGTACATGGGAGATAGAGATAATACAACATAAGTGCATAAAACAAGTGTTTTTCAGGCAACATCTGGGCAGCTCTTTCAATGCAATGATGGGGAGTTTTAACTGAGGATTTTGACATAAATGATTTAGTAATGACACTGTTTGTAGTTCAGATAATTTAGCAGATCATCACATCAAATTCTTTATAACTTCAGACCAACAATTGGAGGAAGGAACATAAAATTAGTGACAGAAGTGGTCAGATCTGCAATACTTAAAAAATACCCAAACTGAATTTTTTTACTGAAGTCCTATACTTGTACACTATATTTCTGAGACTGAGCTACTAGCCTCAAGGTTTGATTTTATATAAGTATTTTCTGTTGGAAGACACTTAACAACTAACAGTTTCCCTTGTTCTCTTCAACACTTGTTCTCATACACAGACAGAACTGATTTATAATAATGAACTATAAACCATCAGTGTGCATGAAATTAAAATAAAGTGAAGTGTACTACAAGAAAAATCTTCATTGCAACAGAGATTCGGAGCTGATAAAGTGATCCGCAATGGTGAAGTGTGAGATCACAGGGGGAAGTCTATCTCCTAAAATAGCTCTATCTCTACTGAAGGATATTTAGAATATTTTTTGTATGGTAGGGGTGGGGGAGGGGAGGAAACCCTGTGTCTGGGACAGTATTTTTTTAAGTTATCATTCCACTCATCTGGAGTAGAATCAACGTGAGTCTTCCAGTAAGTTTCACAGGCTCAACTGAAGAGGCATCGAACTGCCAGAGGAGAGCTGCTTGAATAGCTTTGGCTGCAGTGTTGAAATATTGGACTCTATCATCAAAGCATTATCAGAAATCAGAGATGACCATAAAAGGGAGTGGGGAAAAAAAGGTTCACTTTTTCTTCCTAGATTATTTCCTAGGTAAAACAAAATTTAAAAATAAATTAATTTTAAAAAATAATATAATTCTTGAAAGCTTGCATTGAGATTTAGATTCACACATATGTAATTCATTAGAATCAGAGCTAGAATATTAAAAATTGTACTTTGCATCTAGGCTTGCATCTAGGCTATAGTTTACTCTGTCGTTTTGGCAAAGGAATATGAAAATTCTAATTTTGGTGGCTTATTACAGTCACTTTTCACTGTCATTGTTTAGATGTCAACTGACCAAGTAAACATTACTTTCATCCTCAGGGATAAAAAATAGAAACCTTCTGTAGAGGAAAGACAATCTATCTGTATTTCGGCATGCATATTAAAAAAGTATCTCTCTTTGTTGTACTTAAGAGAAGCTTTCATGAACTAGAAGTAATGGTTTTGTTGCAAGGTTAGGACACCGGGATCTGGTGGGTTCTATTTGTTTGTTTGTTGGTTTCTTTGTTTTGAGAACAGTAACCGTAAGGCTTATTTGTGACTTGTGCTCCCTGGACTAGTCTCATGTACTCTGTTAATGACCATTGTTTCCCTGGGGTTTTGCAGTTCCTTCTGTCAGGGCAGTATCACAGATTGCTTCTGGTCCAGTACATGTGCTGTCCAAAGATTCCAGTTGTTTCACAAGGAATGACCGCAGGCTCTGACAAAGACAATTTTATTGTGTGCAAGGCAGGACACAACACATTCAAGATCTAACAGGAAAGGAATTACTACTCTTATACAGACTGATCAAAATAGGAGCATATTATTTTACATTAGCCTCTCCACTTAGGTGCTTACACTCCATCTTTATAATTTATATTCCTGTACTTACCACTTAGTAAGCCCACATTTCTCCTCTTCTTCCAGTTCTTTCCTGGTATTTTCGAAGACCAATTATTTCCTATCACTCCCTCAACTTAGAAGAATCTATCTCCTGAGCAGGGCTTGTAAAAGTTCTACTTTGATTAATGATTAAGCAAAATATGTCTGTGATTCTACACACTTATCCTTGCTAAAGGGAGGTCTACAGTCATCTTAACAGTATAACTTAGGTAGGAATAAAAAGAAAATGTCCAGGTAAAGAAAATCATGGCTTAGGTTATGCAGAATATTTTTAAAATTTCTTTAAGAATTTTATCCGTACAGTAGTGTCCATGTAGTTGTTGGAACTTGGACAGGAAAAGGCATAATTATTAGGAGGTTTGATTTGTTATTTATTTTTGTTGGGTGTCTATTTCGAGTCAAGCATATTGGGAAGAAAATAGACGGTCAAAAAATATATATGTAATACTAAAATTTTATTTCACTACTTACCTTTTGCATGGCAGGAAGAGGATGAAACTTACTTTATATTTCAGATGAGACTATTTAAATGCTAATTCTTCACTAACTGTCTAAAATAGGTTTTATTCTTAATAAAATATTAGGCATTATTGCAAAAAACATAACAAACAAAAGAACAACCAAAACCCAAAAACATGATTAAGAAGTGATAGTATCTCACAATTGCCAGAACAAATCTTTGAACCTTTGAACTGTAGTTAAACCTCTGTGTGACACTCAATATTCTGGAAAAAAATCTGGAAATCCAGTGTATAGGAAACCTCTTTTAGAGCTCAAAGTTGATCAGATTTCTAACTGAAGAGAAGTGTAAAGGAATGTTTGCTACCATTTGTTCTTTTTGGTGATACTCTTATATCCAAAGGGAAAGTGTTTTTTGTTTACTTTGTGTATGCAAAAAACTTGAAATTTAAGTAGAAAATGGGAAACAACTGAGGGAACATTCTCAAAATGAAATTATATTTTGATATCAAAGTGAAGGGACATACAGGACAGGGTGTAGTGAAAGTGAATACACTCAAAATACAAGAAGTTTCAGAAAACAAAAAAAAAACATGTGAAGATCCAAATAGTAACTCAGGTTGTTCTGCAACTTACTCTTTTTCATCTCCAGTAAAAGCAAAATTTTAAAATACTTTAGTCTTTAATCTTATCGAGAAGCTATGTTTCTGGAAAAACCTTCTGAGTGGTAGCATAATATCAATAGATTTTCTTGAAAAAGATTATACTAAGGGTCTCGCATTCCCATACAGACAATTCCCATCCAGGCAGTTCCATACATGCCTTCAGTGAAATACTTCAGTTGTGAAAAGTGAATCAGATTGAATCTTTAAAGCTTCTTCATCTCTGGCAATACTGAGCCACAGCTATCAATGTCTCACATTATGAATCAAGCTACAGGGGACCAGTCTTAGATTAAGAATCAAGCTACAGGAGATCAGTTTGAGAGGTCTTGTTATCAGAAAGTGATATGAAAATACTCTACATTCTGTTGTAGAACAGCTCTTGCTGTTCCTTTCATGTACTGAAAACATTTTCAGTAATATTGAAAGCTCTCCAATTTATTATCAAATAAATTACTATTGCCATGACAATGTTATGTACACTCAAAGAGTAAGCTGTTCTTTCAAGAAGAATTCTTCTTTATTATTAAACTGATATGTATAAAATAATTTCATTTCAATACAAAAAAACCCCAGAATCTGGATTTTTGTTAGAAAAGCTAAGAGCTTCAGTAAAGCCATATGTATAGCCTATGAAAGATTATTATCAAAATTCTGTAGACTTTAATTGTTAATTTGGATTCTTTAATGAGTTTTGGTAGAACAAAAAGTCATCCTAAGAAAAAAGTCAATATTAATAAGACTACATGTTGAAAATCAGATGATGGGATATTCTTGGTAATCTTGCCCAGCACAAGATCAGTTTCACGGTGCTCCATACAATCCTTTTTTCCTGATGTTTGAAATAGGATACAAGAGGCCTATTTCTTGTTGAGTTTGGTCATCATTACAGAAATTTTTCCACTGGGTCCAGCCCTTTGATTTAGCTATGGTTTATTTTGGAAGCAAATAGAACCCTCAAGATTTTAATTTCCTTCAATGACACACAAAAGCAGACCTGGAAAAAGAGCTCACAGGCTTTTATTGTTGTTTTTTTTTTTTTTTCCTATAATCAGAAAAGTCAGTCCCTTAACCCATACATAATCTCAGAATCACAGAAAGGTGAGATGGAAGGGACTTTCTGGAGATCATCTTGGCCAATCTTCCTGCACCAGTGTTGGTCTGTGTGATCTGTACTGCCATGTCTGACATTCTTTGCATGCTCTGTTATTTCTAAAGCATTGTCTTGATCAGTGGTTTTGGCTTATTAACCCATTAACCAAGAGATCTATTCTGCTGTTTTGAACAAGACCAACTATACGATGTTTTTTTCTCAGTAAGGCAGAACATCAACTGTTTGTGGGTACTAAATTACAATTTCCCTCTAATTTATCTTCATATGGATGTGTATTCTACTTTATGCATCAACAAGAATTAAGCACAACAGTTTTACATTGCCGGTGATACTTTGCTAGAACAACATTTCAGATATTATAAAAACTACTACCTCATTAGCTCGTAGAAGTTTCCTTTTCAGCTGTAGCTGAGCTTCTGGTTGAAAATTTTTTGCTTTCTTCATATGCTCTCTGAATTTTATTTACTTAGGTAAAGATACATTTCTTTTTCTGAAAGAGTTTCTCTTCTGAGTTTTTTTGAATGGGCTTATTATCTGCTGCTTGTTCCTACATGTAGAAATACTTTTGAACCAGATGGTACTAATTTTACTTCAATCTTACCCCTTTGAAAAATTTTGGGATAAGGAAGGTGAACATTAAAATTCTCTCTTTATCAGTCAGGATGAAAGGATTGATTAAGGTACTTTATTTATGAAAATCAAAAAAAAAATAGAGGAAGGTATATATCTTCAAGAGAGCGGTAAAATAATCAGGACTGAAAATCATCAATTTTGAATAAATTGAAAGATTTTATAGGACTGGAAATAGTACAAATTTATTAAAGATATTTTTATTGACAAATCTTCTCTCAGTGAAATTTAAATTGTAAAATCTGCAATCATGCAAGTATCTAACTTATCTTGTCAATGGACTAGTGAAGATGCATGAATCATAGAGGCAAACAAGAGGGCAATGAGATCTTTAATTAAAATGACTTTATAGGTCATTCTCATTTAGGTGTACATGGACTTAGAAATGGATAAATCACAACATCCATTAGAGAACAGCAACAGTCCGGAACGTGGATAGCTTATCATTGGATATTATGTAGTGAAATTCAACAGAACTTGATTTAAAAAAGCTATATGAGGACATATTTGCTTTGCTACACATGGTACGTTTGGCTGCAATAACTCATGCACATTCATTTGCCTCAAAGTGGTTAAACAACAGTTCAGCTGAGCTCTGACCTTGGTGCCTTATGCTTTCTGGTGCTTAAAATGTTTTAAAATGGTCCTTAAAATGTTTTAGATGCCATTTACAAAATGGACAGGAGTAATTCACATTATCACCAATATAGGAAGAAAGCAGAACAAATCATTATTGAAGAAATCAAGATGTATTTCATAAACACCAAGGTTCTCAAAGGAAATACCTGTGCACTTCCTTGTGTGCTGTCCAACAATGAGGTTGAATTTCATCTCTGGTATATTTTCTCAGAATATTTGATATTATGGAAGCATCTAATCTAAACACATTGTTTAAAACCAGGAATTGTCATCTGATATTACTGGACATTCAATTTTAGAGCAACAAATTATTTTAAATTGATATAGTCACTGACTGGCATTACTAAAGAGACAGAAGGAATTTTCTGCTAACTTGATGACATACAGATAAAAGATTGTGTTGGTTCTTTTCAGGGTTTGTTTGGTTTTTTTTAAAGAACAATATAGTTCAATAAAATGTTAATTTCTTTTTTACCTTGTATAACTTTTTTCTTTGTTATCTCCCTTATCTGTACAGGTATTGATTCATACATGTTCTTTCTGGTTTAGATAAAGATTATTACTGGATTTAGTGCAGAAGTTCATGTGTAGTGTTTTGAGCTCTGCTTCTTTGAGCAATTCAGCAAGAGATAAATATTATGTCTTAGAGATTTTTGATTTAAGTTTGCATTCTGCAGAAATAATTCTCTCCCTCACATCACCTCTGTGAAGTATCTATCTGTCTCTAAGAAACATGACAATTTTAATGAGAATTTAACAAAGAAAATGTCAGAAATGTGTTTCAGACAACTAACTTAGGGTGAAATGAAAACATGGACCAATATGCATTGAGTTCAATCAACGGTGTTTGAAGTCACATACACAACACAGTGCACTGTTAAACTGTTGAGATGTTAATGGATTTTACTCTTTTTGTGGAGAGCATACATGCAGCAACAGAGAAATTTTTATGACCTCTAGAATATTACATCAATCAGGAAGGAAACAAGTACAACTGTAAATAATGCACATGCTGAAAGTTCAGACTTCTTTACCTGGAGACAGAGAAACCCACCACCTGCTTCCATTAAAGTGCATTTTCATGGTTTGTAAAGTCTGTGGGTGAAATGAGGTACCCTCAGATTTAATTTGCATTTTCTCAAGTTTTTTTCCTCTTGTATCAAGAGCTATGCATCCTTCAATAAAGCATTACATTAACCTTCATGAATAAGATATATTAATACTGATTATATCTATGCTTGTCTATTCTATCTGTAGCCATCTTTATGATAATGATGTTCTGAAGCACTGACACCTCTTGCTGGTTTATGCAGAATTATATGTGTCAGTGCAGACCTAGCAGATTTGTTTCACTGGGACTGATGCACATTTGATTTTCCTCAAAACTAGGTTTTTAAATTTTGGATTACTTCAAAATATCAATGCAAAACACTTGGCTTCTTAGGCTTCACCTAATAGATAATGAAAAATGTAACCAGTTTAGTTAAAAAATTGGGCTTGAAATTGCTTGGAAAAGTGTGTCAACCAAAAAATAATTTAGTCATGACTGTCACCTATAATTAGCACACTGAGAATAAACATGGTTTTCTGGGGACCAGTGATCTTAAGTCCAGACATCTGAAAGGGCTTGCATTCTCTAGGGATTTGAGGTCTTGTGGTCACCTAAAGTTGGGATATAGTCACTCACATTCAAAGACCAAGCATCAATATTATGCTCTTTTTGAGATTGATCCAAATTCTTTAGTCTCCTTAAAACAACTGCAGACTACACTCTGCAAAATACTGTGGGGCACTGTTATCCATTATGAATACTCTCTTTAGAAAAGGAGAAAACTTACATGAAGGAGAGAGAACATGGCTGAAGCAATTGAATATGACTAGAAGTGAGAACACACATTTAGGAAGGAAGAATTTTGAGTGTGTGCTATTGCTTCAGGCATTACAGTTGAATTTTACATTATAAACTACAAGAATAAAATTAATAAATATTTCAGCCCACTCTCATAAAAGGTTGTCTTAACTCTAAAGGTTATACGTAAAATCATTCATTGTTTTCTCTCATAACGGTAGTTTTTATTATGTCACTTTCTCTCCACTATAATCGAGTGATTAAGATGATGTCTATAATGATACAATTTTTACCTTCCTCAAGAAAAAGGAAATTAATCCTATTCTCAGGCACTGGATCTCATCAGACTTATATCATTTGCTGGGGGAAAAAAAGATAACAATAACTTTCTTTTGGTCTAAATTTATGTTTTGTAGAAGTGTGTCAAGTGCAATATGTGTAATATCTAAACTTGAAAACATGACCATAAAATATGGCAAAAATTAA
The DNA here is from genome assembly GCA_013397995.1 of Malurus elegans. Lineage (NCBI taxonomy): Eukaryota > Metazoa > Chordata > Aves > Passeriformes > Maluridae > Malurus > Malurus elegans. Next base: position 112,226 of record VZRP01006422.1, read on the forward strand.
GTTCAGAAATATCTTAAGTACGAATTTGAAACCGTCTTGCTGCAAACATGAGCTAAGAAAGTTTTAGACACTCTTTGTGTTTCCATAAATGGGCTTTTAGTGTATTTGGACTCAAGGGACTCTAATGAAAAGAAACCAAACAAAACCAAAACAAACAGTTGAAAGGCATCCACAAAAATCAGTATTTATCTCACTTAACTTCAGAAATCTATTTTGGAAATTTATACAGCTGAATTATTCTGATTTTTATATAGCGTCCTTTAATATTCAGTAAAAGGAAATGGTTTTAAAACACTTCAATGCAGCCTCAGGTGTGTTTCTAACAGATTTCAGGCCATTCTCAATCTAGAAGCATCTTTATTTCTTACTTCTCAATCGAGTAGCATCCATTCTTGACTATAAATGAAACTTAGAGAGAATACATCTGTGTATTGTTGAAGATATATTTGCACTGTGTGATAAATCCCTTTACAGAAAGTGCTTTCACAGGAATTTGAAATTTTATGTTTTGTACTTGAACAACTTACTCCAACCCCAGTTCACTTTCAACATCTACATTTTTGTGCGTGTCTAAGTCCTTCACATGCCTATTTCGTCTTTTGAGATCTTCACAGAGAGAGAAGTCTGTGAAGGAAGCAATGACTATATCCATAGTTTAATGTTCAAATGGCAAAAAAATACAGAGCTAATGTTTATAAGAGCAAAGATGGCAATGTTAGTTTTTATCAGGCATATTGATTTTTAAAATTAGCTGATTTGCAAAGGTATTTGATTGGTCAGATACCCACTACTGGCTTCATAGCAAATTTAAAAAATAATTTAAAAACTGATTCTCTGATATGAGGACAGAAAAATATTACTTCTAAGGGCTATTGTACAACATTTCAACTTTACAACATTACACGTCAATTTCCTAAAACATTGCTAATACTGTAATATGCATTGCTCAATAAAAAAGGAAATTTACCAAACAATGAATGAGAAATAACTAGAAGTGCAGAAACTGCTTTATTTCTTGACAGTCTAACATACAAAAAATTCAAACTCTATTCTTAAATTTGAAACATACTCAGCTTATACAAACAGTATTCTGCTAAAGAACAAGAAAATGAAGCATGGGTGACTCAGTATTTGAGTGATTATTTTGATTATTCATTTCTTTATATTTTCTCTATGAACATTCATAATCACAGAAAAAAAAACCCTTTGCTAAGATACAGCAAAGTGCAGTATTTTCAATTGCAATTGCAATTGAAATAAAAAATAGAGAAGAATTTTTTTAAACACGGAGATGACATGAACCTGGGGAAATGAAAAAAAATTCTCAACACTGTTCACTTGAGTGGATCTGATTTATTGGATCTCACCTTAGAGCAGATGTTCCAGTGGGTTGGGAGCAGAAGTAAGCAGTGAGTTCATCTTTTGTGTAAGGTTCAGGGTGTGGGGACAGCAAGGCCATCAGTCATTTTTTGGCTTGCCATTTATGCTGTTATTAGTTCAGGATATTAATTATGATAGGGGTAACATTTCTTCCTTCTTACCATTCTTAGCATTTCAGTGTTTCCTTCAGCATCAGTATGTGCTGATACATAATAGTGATGTAATTAGCTTTTTGATGAATGAAAGTACAACTAAAGTGGGAAAACCTATTATTTTAGCAGAGCAATTGTATCTGCTGGGAGGTTCATGAACATATATGGCTATTTTACAATGGAAGAGGAAGCTTGGATAACTCCTCTGATTATTTCTTTTCAATCGAATAGGCTTATATTTACCAAAGAAAAGGAGGTCATACATGTTATTGCCTTGGCAACATTTTGGGGGGATTCTAAGTCAGCAAGGTCTCAAGAATTCATGTGGCTTAAGAGACAGATTTTTTAGGGATTGTTGCTCTCCAGACGGTAATCACATCTCAGAATAATGCAACAGTTATGAAAAATCGGCAGTGCACAGAATACTAATGATAAATCCTACAAGGCATAAGAAGCCTTAACTTTTTCACTGGACAATTCCTACCAAAATGTAGTTTATAGCATTAAAGAATCTGACCATCAAGATAACAGAAATTTGCTCCTCTATATAGGGAAGTTTCCAAATGCCCATTTTTGTATTTCTGCCTGCAGACAATCTGTAGACTGAAGATATCAGACAATTACCCAGCCATACAGCTAACCACCCCCATCTAACAGCACTGCACAGTTTCACTTCTGATTTAGTGTCAGAAATCCCTTTGAACCTATCATAAATAATCCTTTTAGTACAGCAAATTATATGCGATTCAATGGATGTTTTAACCTTTATTTTATAATAAATTTTTACACATATTTTTTGTATAGTAAACTAGTAAAACATATATTGTAGCTCTTGGTGGTTCTGTTTCATGCCAGAATCCCTTGCAGCCATTCCAGGTTAAGTGTCATTGATTTAAATCAACATGATTTTTACTTATCATGCTGTTTCTTGGCTTTCCTCACAGCAACATTCACTTGAAAGTTTTTACTGCTAGTCAGGTTTTCAACTATGATTACCTAATAGAAAAAAGACCACAGTTACATGAAAAAGACCTACAACATTTCCATTTTCTGTAATCAGGGAAACTATTCAATGCCATATAATATAATAAGTTAAACTGTGAAAACAAATATTCTATCGCACCCCAAGTTGTTTTTGGTTTTGGTTTGTTTTTTTTTAATATGCTGTTTGTAGCTCTGATGTAATTTATTCCATATTGAAAATGAGAAAATCAAAGCAAATATCTGCAAAATATAATTATTGAAATTATTCTCCTAAAATCTTTATGTGTGGAAAGTTTTAATTACTTTAAATAACCCAATAGGATGCAAAAACCTCACTATGTTTACACAGTCTCCTAATTAGGCCTTAGGATTCTTTCAAGTAAGTCTTTTTTTAAGACTTGAGAGAATTCTTGGATTTTAATAACTATTTTCTTTATGAAAGTCACATCAAAGATGGGAGGAGGATTTTTATTTGTGCAGCAAAAATTGACATGGAATGTGAAAACAAAAGGTAGATGGAGAAACTGGAATAGAGAATGCTCAAGACACAAGTAGAGGATTGGGCTCTGAATTCATCTCTTCAGAAAGTCACTGTTTTGAAGGACTCACCAAAATTTAGTCAGGAATTGGACTGCATCTGGACAAGGTTTCCACTCCCCTTCTGTAATTCAAGACTAGAAAAATAGTGAAAGCAATTCTAAAAAGAGCAGTACTTCAAGTGTTTAGGACATTTTTCACAGGTTAATAAAATGATATTTGCTTTCTTATTTTCAATACCTGCTAGATTTTCCAGTTCATGAGTAAAAAACCCAACAACTTAGCACATAAATTATTCTCTTTAGCCTCCATTCCCAAATAGTCTTGGATATGAGAAAGCTATTTTGATAACACATAATCAAAATTTCTGTGAAGAGCATGGTTTAATTTGATTTCTTTTAGAAATATCACATTCTGCTAAGGAACACTCGAGCTAAATTGGACTTTTAGATACATAGCACTAGTATTCATCACTAGACCAATTATGAAAATATTAACCTTTTTTTTTTTTTTTTTTTTTTAAATTATTCCACTAACATTTGAAGGTGCAAGGTATTTTCTTAAGCTGATAGGAGCTATAAAGACCAGACAAATGCAGATGAAAGTTTTTCCCAAACCAAATCTACCTAGATGTAAATGTTTAACTAAGATGCTGAAACTGGGAAAACTCCCACAGTGTATTCTGCTTTCCTTTGAGTGAGAAGGCAGGCACAGATCACAATATTTGTTGTGAAAGCTTTTAAACACTAAGTTGTTATTATCAGTAAAATTAATAATAACATGATTGCTCTCAAAACTCATACACATTAAAAAACCACATACGCTTATTTATTCACACAAAGCTCATTCACACGGGCATTCACACAGTTATCTGTCCAGATCTCAGTTTGTCCTTGACTCTACTGTTCGAAATGGAGTCCAAAGAGTTACTGGTTTCAGCCACAGAGTTCAGAATTTCAGAGGGTTCTGGTCTGTGGTTTCAGCACACGGGTTTATCCACTCTGGTTTTCTGGGCACTGGCAGCAACTTCTTTCTGCAAAGCTGTGTACATGCCACTTACACAAAAGCACATAAAAGAGATATTAACGACTATTAAAGACAATGAATGGAGGAAGATACACTTACAGAGAAAGCATGTTCCCTTGAAATTCTGTCACCTTTCCAGAGGTTATTAATAAGTTGTATAAGTGCATTGTCTATAAAAGGAACCAGAACCACTCTGATTCCTAACTGAAATCCTCAGTCACATTTCCATAGTTGGATTGGACAGGCTCTAGGTAGTTCATAAAAACAAATTACATGAGGTCTAATCTTCCTGTGATCAAAACTCAAGTTTCTTCTTGTCTTGATTTAAGACAATTTAAGAGGTAGACACTCTGAGTTTCCTCCTCTTATCGTTTTAACCAATCCCTTTTAACAAGAAGGAGAAATGAATGTAAGTATTGTTCTGAAAACATATTGTGTTGAGCCCTTCAAAAATATTGGGTATCTGACTTCTAGAAGGAACAATCTCCTATGAGTGATTTGTCCTTGGAAAGATTTTTGTACTTTGTAATGTACATAGGAGTCTGATATGACTCAGAGCTTAAGATAGATAAGATGAATATAAAAAAATTGTCCAAGTTTCAATGTTTTTCCTTGTAAAATCTCCTAGGATACTTTACCAACTAGGCAATTAGCTAAAGCTCCAACTGCAATGTAGTCTTAAAGTATCTGCCTAACTTTAGGCAGAAAAAATAGTTCAGTTGAATTTTTTGCATTATTCTCCTTCTTAGACATAGCTATGTGCTCAAGTATGTTACTGACTTGAAGTCAAGGTCAATATCTGGCTCATTCAGACCAATCAGTCTTTAAGCAGCTTTAGAAAGAACAAGCCACAGATCCAGGGTCTGATCAATACACACTAGACTGAGTGGCTGGAGTCAGGGCCAGAAGATGAAGTTACTGAACAATAACTAATTAATCAGAAGTGCCCCATTGGGGACTAAAATGCTAATTGAAGCAGAACTAATACAAGTTTGAGATAAAATAACCCCAGAGTTAGACAGATCAACCACTGAGACAAAATCACTTTAAATAGGATCTGTCTCTCATCTACCTAGGAAAGCTTCTTGTTATTAATTATTTATTGAACAATCCCTCCCCTTAGAAGTTATGTGTCCAACCACCAAGGAGGATAACATAACTTCTATAGAGCTAACATCTGCTCATTTGGAATTCAAAGCACTTCATCAAATAGTTATATCAACAGCATCATGATGAAAAGGAGTGTTGGAAGGGCACACAGGGAATTTGAGAAGCTTCTTCAGTACTCAAAGATGGAGGCAATTCCAAGCAGTTTAAATTGATGTGTTTGATTGTGGTTACAATGGACATATTACAACTATATCCTGTAGCAAGAATCATATAACATACAGTAGTGTAAAGCTGATTTTAATATTTCTCTTGACGTGTTTCCTGATTTTTAAAACATTTATGTAGCTTTTTAAAGGTGATATGGGAATCTCTTTTGAAAACTATTGTGTGTCATGCAATAAACATTTTGTAAAACATTCATTGTTAGGAGAAGTAAGCTGGGTAGAGGTCTGGGGTTCTCAATCTTCTTACTCAAACATATTGAAAAAATGACACAGAAAACAATGTTTGACATTTCTCAAGGTACACAATGGTATGAAGGGCACAAAGAGAAAAAAAAGTTTTATTGATGAGTTTTCACACCCTGCTCATCATTGTAAAACGTAATACAGTCAGAGAGAAACTTAGGAATCAAAAATGACATTCACTAATAAATAATAAAATATAGAGGAAGACAGTGAAGATGCAGGAAATATTTCCAGATCCTGTATATGAAAGACAGTGAAAACCTAAGTAAAAGTTTTGAAAAACCACAATCAATCTGCTAATGAAGTAAAAAGTAAAACCAACTCCTAACCTTAGGTCCAATTATTTTTAAAATTCACTCCACAAAATATTGTCAAAAATTGTAATACCTAACATATTTTATTCTATACTGAATACAGCAAAAGACATTATTTTATGGCATATGACCTAATTAACACCTATTGTGGATATCTTTGAAACTTACAGTCATTTGGTGAAACCAGGATTTAATTCTGAGAACAATTTCAATAATCATTTTTCTAGGCTTTAATCACATTGTTCTGGAGAAAGTAGGCAGGATAAGATATACCTCACAATCAAACTAAAGTAAAAATAGAAATTGCTTGCTGACAAATATCGTCTCCAGTAAACCAGAGTTCTTAAAAATGAATCAACTGAAAAATATGAGAAATATTGCAGTTTATTCTCTCTTATCAAATTCTAATGCCAGCTGTACATACTCGCTCTAGTTTTGAACCCAAATTTATGTTCAGCTTCTTTCTTTGCATGTATAAGCTCTTGTTATTAGAACATAGCTTTCAGGTGACTTCAACAGAAATAGTTATTTACATTTCCTTGGATGAATGAGAGAGATACTTCTCACAGGTAAATCAGAATAACTACGGAATTGAAAGATTTATCAGCAAGTTCAGAACAAAACCATGTTCTTTTCAGTTGTCTTAGGATACAAAATATTCCATATCTTAATGGCAGAATTTTAGGGGGGCTATAAATTAGAATGAAGAAAAAAGGTTATAATAGTATATACATCTGCAGCTGACAGAAAGTCCATGGGTAGAATGAAGATAGACTAAAGAAATACCACTTCAAGGTAAATATAAGCTGATCTAAGGCCTCATTATTATGAAATGTGATCTTAATCCTCCTCTCTTCTGCCTTCCGCACGAGTGAAGATTAAAAAGAAGAGAATACATTAATGTCTAACTATAATGGGAAGTCTTGTTTTCACACAGACTGAAAAATGAAAAAATATGAATATCTATTTTACAACACAAAAGGTGATACTAGAAATACATAACAAAAAGTTAATTCAATCATTATTGTTAGAGAAAACAGAAAGTGATTACTGCTGTCATAAGAAGATATCACAGACAGTTGTACCTTAGATGCACTTTTTTGTGTAGGTATTAAGGCTAATATCTGTTTGATTTTTTTTCCTCCCATGCACAAACATACCATGCAATATACCCCCAATTGCTTGCAGTTGATTTGATAGGTGGACACTGTAGCTTTCAAGTGTTATACTGCAGTTGAATTTATCCATCAAAAGGACCAAATAAATGTAGAGTAAAATGAAGATAATCCAAAATCTGGCTGAAAGTGAAAACTAGTTGTGATTGGTGTAGTGGAAAAAGTAGTTATAACAGTAGCATGGAGAGAAGGGGTAAGGCCACAGACTGTGGTACAAAGATACTCGTATTTACAGTGCTTGTAGATTCATTAGGATGTGTTTCTAAATAATACAGATCACATTTAGAAGAAGAAATATTATCCCTTTTGTTTTTGAAAGCATGGGATTGGAACATGCATCCACCATGACTTGCAAATAGGTGACTCAGACTATTGGAAATGCAGCCTAGAACAAGGTTTTATTTCTTTTGTAATGGTGAAATGTTTATTGGATTAATGTAAAGTACCTACACATAAACATCTGTGATCCTGGATTGTAATAACCAAATCATAGTTTCTCCCTGTAGTTGTTGTAATATTTTAGCTATCTAAGCTTCTGATAATGCTGATTTACAGTTTTAATGAGGTGATTCTAGTCTCACCAGTGGTGTCATGTGGTACAGTGGTCTTTGTTAAAATCATTATAAGAATGAAAAGTATACAGCAGTGCTTTCCCAGCCTATCTTTAGTTATGATGGAGATGGATCCAGTCACACCGTAAATACTATTAATAAAAATTTGATAAAACAAAATAAAAACCAACTCCTTAACCCCAACATATGAAGCAGGCATTCTTCTATTTGGCCAGATGCAAGAGGGGATATCTCCTCTGAAAATCGTGAATGCTGAATACAGGAAAGTTTCTGTTTATATACCATATTTTATAAACAACTTCATTGATTGTCCCAGAATAAACATATATATGATAATAATTTCCCCAAAATCATTAAGATATTTTCCCTCATCTCTATGCATGCATTCTTTTGTCCTGGGGGTCTCTGGTGGTCCCTAGTGGTTGTGGACCCCAGAGTTGTAGCTGATTGACTGTGACCTGGTAAAATTGGCAGAAAACCAGGTCTGTTCGCCTTCCAGTTCTTCTTACACAATGGTCATTGTGCAGCTCCATGGACCAGTGAGCTTTGAAGAATAAGCATTTTGTTAGCTTACAAGGTGTAGACAATTTTTCATCTTGTAACACTATTAAAAGCCCTTGTCTAAGGTGCATGCAGCAGATATTTCACTTTCAGCACACTGTCTGCAGCCCAGAAGACCATGCTTTGACTGAGCCTCATACAAACTCAGTTGAATACATGGCCACGTACTTGATTACGTTTATATGCATTTGTCAAAATCTTTTCAATTAAAACTTGTCTGGGACATTAGAAAGTTAGGCTTGCACACTCATTTTTTCTGACTTATAGTTGAGGTATCTTACAGCTGAGTGGAGGAAGAAATTTGCAGTTGGCTTTGATTTAGAAGCTTGGGAATGGAAAGTGGTAGAACATATACCTTATCTGCTCCCTTTAATTTTCTGCTCTTTAACTGAGGCAACCAGAGAGGTTGTGAAATCCTCTTTTAAATCCCTATCTATCTCCATGATGGCAACTTGTCACTTATTCTCAGCATTAACTACACTGGCAGGAAACATAATTGAATACTAAGAGCTACAGTACTTGAGCAAACTGATCTTCCCTGGTACCTTGCACTTTATATAGATGAATATAATTGTAAGGAAATCTTGAATATTACATTGTATATACCAAAAGTTTTGCTTCTACTTCTGATTGTCTTGTAACAGACACAAGAAAATATTTTCCAAAAAGCTTGCCAAATAATTAGCAGATGCAGAAAATGCAGACAATTTGCTCTGAATCCCATTGTTTTCATGTGCCATAAATATAAAAATCTAAATCTGTGTCTAACACAGAAAGAGAGAATATTTAAGAAAAAATTTAATAAGGAAAGGGTAGCGATATAAAAGCACTTTTTACTTGGCCGTTATTCTGAGTTCTTGCCTCTGAAATGTTTTTCTCAACTATTTTAAACCCCAGCACTGCTTTCATTCACTTTTGCTTCCAGACTCTTTGCCCCTTTCTTTGAGGACACAGAATTATTATGTTGCCTATCAAATAATAAATTATGAACTAAATTCAAAAGCAAAATATTGAAAAATTTTAATCAACCACTTCCAAACAGGCAACAGAAGAGGAATATGATTTGTAAATTACTTTAGGAAAACAAATCCAACAATATTGAAATTGGCTGTCAGTGTTTCTCAGTTTAACTATTATAAATTATTTACTTCCTAATCCAAAGCAGCAGCATCTCCATATCCAATTTATGAACCACACCTGAGTCTTGCTCAGGGTCCTGAGTTAGTCATCTCTGCTAAGGACTGAATTAAGGGGTAATACACACTTTTTTTCCCTTCAAAAATAAGAATTAATGAGGTGCTGGTGGGGAATATATGGCTAAACTTTCTGCAGCAGCAGAAAATAGAGCAATGATGCTGCTTATATATGTGCAGATTTTGATATTGTAAATAAAAGGTCATTTATTTTCGTACAGCCTCTGTGAAAACTAACAGGAAAATAATGAGTGATATTTAGAGAGCTCTTCCAGTGTTCCCTCTGAATTAAGTTTCTCTTGATCTTCCATTTTACAGAGGTAAGTTCACATTCATCTTATTGTCATACATAATGCTACTACACATGGATACATGCATGTTCTTATCAACATTAAATTCTATCTATTTTCTAAATTGCAATTTTGCCTAAATAAATCAAACAGCAAATTCCTTCCCTAATGTGACTCAACATGTAGAAAAGACAAGCAGGTCCTGAGTCATGAAGACCAACAGTCTGGTTTAGAGAGGATTTTATTGTTCCACTTAGTGTTTCTCCCCTTGCAAGGGTTCTCAGATAAATTGCTTAATTGTTCAGAGGCCACAGCAGGACAATTGTTCACTTGTTGTTCACAGACTTTTAGAAAGAGTAATTAATCAAGTAAAGCATTAGATATTCTGCTAACTGTAGCTATCTGTTGAACTGACTTGTTGCAGTATTTTTTTTTTTCCTGGAATATTAATTTTATGTCAATGTATGTGGATCAAAACATTATGGGAAAACTCCAGTTAATGAAATGTAAGACTTCATGATGTTCTTATTAAGAAAGGGAAAACAATATAAAAAATTTTAAAAGGCCCACAAACTCTCCCTACAATAATTCCTTCTAGTAGTGTTTTAGAGGCGTTTGATGATAAATGCTAAAATTTCTTAAAAAGAACAAAACATGAACTCATTTTTAGTTGTCTTCTTATCTACTTTATGTCACTCACCAGAATGAAAGAGATAAAAGGGCTGTATCTTCGAAAAGGATTGGAACACACTGACACAAAGGTGTCCTTAAACACAAATGTCATGGTGGGTAGATGGAATGCCTTACAGAAAATGACTTGTGCTCCTGGAATGCCAGCTTCAACTACCCACATTGCATCTTCAGACTTCTGAAGTAAGAAAGACCTGTCTCATATACTCTTACATGTCCACAAGTAGTGCATCATTAGGAAAGAGGAGGGGAGAGGAAAGAGAGGGGGTAGGGTGGGGACAAGAAGAGAGAGGAAGAGAAGGAACTGTATAAATACAAAAAAATCACATGGTTCAGGAAGATCATATGTTCCAGAACAATGGGCTTTGTTTTTCAAGTTTCATAATAATTAATTTTTAACTTCTACTCTAATATGTGTAAAGGGGAAAAAACAAAACAAAACAAAAAACCAAACAAACAAAAAACCAAACCCAAACAAAGAAACCCCAAAATCCCACAAAAACAAAACAAAACAGAACAAAACAAAAAAAA
>VZRP01006422.1:131840-169198 GCA_013397995.1 Malurus elegans
AAGGAAGGAAGGAAGGAAGGAAGGAAGGAAGGAAGGAAGGAAGGAAGGAAGGAAGGAAGGAAGTTCTTACTTGGAACACCATTTTTTTTCTGAGAAATCCCTGCACACCTTGAATCAATACTTACCTGGTAAGGCAGTGAAAAACAGCTCTTCCAGTGAATCTCATTCTAAGTTTTTATATTTGTTATTGTTTACTGTAAAGTACCAAAATGGGGATCCTGAGAAAACAAAGTCATCTAACCTTTTCTGATCTTGTTTGTACCATAACACACCATCTGTTCTGCAGTGCAGTCAAGCAGACTGACCACATAGAGGGAAGTTTGAAATTTAGGGGCCAATGAATGCTATTTTTTCGTTTGTTGTAGAAACAAAGTGCACACGAGTTTTTTGCTTAGCTACTGTTCATTAGGAGCCAATATGTCACTTAGTCTTTAAAATTTGTTACCTGCTGTTTATGAACTAAAATATCAATTTGAGTAAATATAGAGATCAGAAAAACATATAGAGGCATTTATTCATGTCTTCATAATCATTTGTTGGGCGAATTTGGGAGAAAGGGGGAAGGTTACTGTCGAACAGTATGAAGATGGGCTGTTTCCTTATGAATAAGGATTGCTTCATTTTAGGGTCTAGCTCTCAAGGACTACTAGGACAAGGGAATAGAACATATTTGCCAAATATCTCAAAAATCAAAAATATGTTAGCACTTGTATGAGAGACTGTCATTCTAAAAAGTGAAAAATATGTTACTTTTTTAAAAGACTAGCAACAGATACAATGGATTATAATACAATGGATTATATCCTTTAATCCTCTGACATGAAAATATACAAAATTTCCTTTTCATATTTTCTTTGAATCAGTCCCAGATATGAGAGGCAATTTGCTTTCCAGGCTCTATGAACTATATGCAAATAGTAACTTACCTGTCACGCAATAAATTGAATCACATTCCAGATCTTTTTGTAGGAATGGCTATCTGACATTACCCATTACCCATTTTGATGGGTAGAAATATACTGGATCACATTAATGCTGTTCAGGTTCTATATTAGAGTTTTGCATGCAGAGATCATTGAAGATTCTTCTGAAAGATGCATTCTAGCACTAATTAAATGAAACAAATAGCTGCATTACTGCATGAAAATAAAAACTTATCTACTGACTCCCAAGCAATTTCTTTAAACTTCTCTCAGGCCCTGTCAGTAAAAAATAAATTTGAAGGGTGTTAATACATTGTTTAGAAATAGCATCTAACAAGAAATACTTATAAATCAAGTCAAGCAGCTCACAACGATTCATATAAGCTTATAAATTTTAAGAACTCCATTACCACTCCTTCTGTCCTTTTCATTTATGATGCAGACACCAAAAACAAAAACTAAGAAAAACCCCTGTTTGAAGAGACATTAATAAGGTATTAAACTGGATTTTTTTGAAGAGCCTTGTATAGTAATACTTTTCATTTATATCCTCATATATATTTGCTTTGCTTTAACCAATTTTTTTTGTGGTATACCTATCTTCATCTGTTATGAAATTAGGAAGAAGTGTTCAGACAGAGACTCTGACAGTATGACCCTGGTGAAACTATACCTCCAGTGGGCAGGGAATTGAATGCTGGATTGGGCATAACTGACCTGAATTCCATTTTATGTCCAGGTGTAGTCATGTCTTTGATTCTTAAGTAGAGGGGCAGGTTCCTCTCTCTTCATTCCTGCAACCAGAAACAAGACTCAAGGAAACAGCTTGAAGCTGAGACAGGGACATTTAGGCTGGAGATCAGGAAAAGGTTTTTCATCCAGAGGGAGGTTGAGCCTGGAAGAGAATCCCCAGGGAATTGATCACAGAACCAAGCCTGTCTGAGCTCAAGAAGCATAATTCTCTCAAGGACACATGGTGTGATTCTTGGTGATGGTCCTGCACAGGGCAGGGGAGAAAATGAAATGGAAAACATTATGACTTCACGTAAAGACAGGGAGATCCCTTGCCAGTCACTGTCATGAGCAAACAAATTTTGACTTGGAATCCTCCTACATGTTTGAGGGGAATCTCTGTTCTAGTGCCTGGAACGCTACCAAGCAGACTTCTCTCGCTTTGGTTTTGTCTCTTTTTCTCCCCTCACTCTTTTTGAATCTGTTGTCTCTCCACTATCTGATATTTTTTACCCATTTTTTGATTGTGTTTTCCTCAAGCCACTACGCCCTCATCTTTGGGCTCAGCTGTGCCCTCTGGCAGACGGATTGACTTGATTTGGGTTGTCTGTGTCCAGCATGAGCAACCCCAGGCCCTGCTGCCCGCAGCTTGCTACACTCTCTACACTAGACAGAGTTTCATTTAACTTCTCATCATAGACTTATTAAATTTAGATTTAAGAATATTGTTTGAGAGAATATTAAACCAAATAGTTTCTACTAAAATTCAGAAGGAAAAGAGGATAAGAGACGAAAAATGAACATTTATTACTTTTCCTGCATACTAATATTATTCTTGTCATAATCATATTCATCACTCTTTTTGCCTCAGTGTCTCAAAAAACATCACAAAAATATGAAGGGAAATCAGATTAGTTCATAGATGTACTATGAACATACAGAATAAATACCTGACAGAAGGCAAAACAGGGGAGAAGGAATTGAAACTATGAGCCAGCAGAAAAGAATTTAAAAACTGATTGCCAAAGAAGCAAGGTCAATAATTATCAGCAAAAATTACTACATAGTCTTTCATCTAGAATGTCTTTTACTTCTCTAAATTGATTTTATTTTTCCTCACTTTACACTCCATCTTCTTTCTCCTCTAAGCCTGAAGACAATACAACATTGTTTCTGTCTTCTTGTGCCATATAGAAGCTTTGCTATTTCCAAACATTGGGTAGCTTTCCACTACTACTTGTAAGCCAGTGGGAATGTCATTACTTCTCATTCATAAAATCAAATTCTATCCTGTAATCACCAAAGTACCTAATGCTTGGTGACACCATTCAATACATTTTCTTTTCCATAGTTCTTTCTTTTGTGTATAAATATATTTTCTCCCTTACACAATTGTGACATAAACACTAAAATATGCAGTTGTGCTATAGTCAGTCTTGTGTATTTTCAGCTTTTCACATTGCATTCTGCAACGGTTTTAGCAGCATAACAAAAAAACAACCATACAAATTATTTTGGGGTCTAAATATTGTGAGAAAGTCCTTTGAATAATTTTAATTTGATGAATTCTGAGCTTCATAACAAACTCATTCTTTGGAGGCTTGATCAAAAAAAAGAGGAAATTTTAAATCTCCATCAATATATGCAGCAGCAGGAAACAGAATAAAGAGAATAACACATTTTAGATCACATTTGCCACTCAGATAAGACAGTCAAAATACTGCAATCTACTGAAATTATTATTTTGCTGCTTTTCAAAATAATTTTATAAATATCCCTCTTGGGAACTTTTTGTGGAGAAAGAAAAATAAACCTGGAAATACTGGGTATGATGAAACAGAGAGGAGGAGTACATATTCCTCTCCACAATAAAATAGAGTTCCACCTAAGCTAAATATACTAAGATGATAAAAAATTACTAATAAAAAAACAGTTTAAAGGTATAAATATGTATTACCAAACCAGAGGAAATTATTTCCTCCAAAAGTAATTTTTCTTATGGCTATATTACCAACCTCAAGAAATTATTATTACATACATTTAAAGATTTTTAATATAAAAGTATAAACAGACCAATATATAAATATAATTTTAAGAGCTTTTATATAATATTAACTCTCAGTTGTTAACAGCTAAAACTGAAAACAACAGGTATATGTAGCACTATATGTGAAAGAACACAGTGTGCCTTTATTTTCTGGTGTGTTTCAGAAAGGGAAAGCAAAGATGCATTGTCATTCACTTCTGCAAACACACACACACACACACACACACACACACACACACACACACAAAAAAAGAATAGGCAACCCATGTAGTCACATAAAGTGGCTTAGAGACAGCTAATTTTAGCAGCCTGTAGCAATTTGCATAAATTGGGATCACAGATGCAAGATACTTAGTTTCATCCAGGACTGCGTGGCTGTGTCAAAATCCAAATACAATGATTTATAATATCAAATAACTCACAACAACAATTATGAATTATTCTGTTGACGCAAATTAACACTGGAGAATAAAACCCTTGTGAGTACCAGATGCAACCAACAGAGAAAACAAACATAATCATATTTAGGCTGAGCATTAGATTTAGATTTGTCCATAAAATACTGTGATCTGTTGCTAGTAAGAGTCCACATCTGTGCTTCTGAGTTTACTCTGTAATGTATGCAAACCACAAGAATGCTTTCTGCTTTCCAGTTCTGCTTTTTGTAATGAAAGGTACTTTGACTTCATAACAAAAAAACATCATTAAATTTTCAGAAATGTGTTGGGCATAATATATGTAAGAAAATAAGGGAAACAAAGTAACAATCTATTCTACAGTTGCACTGGAATAGCCATCCCTTTTACAGAATAGCCTTTCACTCTGTCAAGCATTGATCACTGTAAGTGGGAGTCATTTTCTGTGAAGATGATGTGATAGTAAAGAAAGGATATGATAGGGGACTCTGACAGCCATGGAGACCATATATATTGTTCCTTGCAAATTGGTTATTTAATAATAGAGATTCCTAACTGAGAGGTGCTGCTTTGTAAAACTGCTTTGATTTATTTTCTGTTGCTGCCAAACCAAAGCAGACATGACATATTGTCTGAATAAGCTGTACACAGATTTATACCTGACATGTCAGCTTTAGTCTACAGACTTAGGATTATACTTTCTTACAGTCTAAAGACTCTTCACAGTCCTTATGCAGTGTCCACATGCATTTGGTCTATGTGGCAAAGTTTGATAGTAGCGGCTGCTGCAGAGATTGCTTCCATGAGAAGACATGGAAACTGATGGAGGTGTCCCTCTGCAGCCCATGGAGGTCTGTGGCGGAGCTGATAGACCCCTGCAGCCCATGGAGAAGCTCATTCTGGAGCAGGGGTATATTCCCAAAGGAAGGTTCAGTCTCATGCAGAGCCTGCAAAGAAGCAGGTTCTTGGCAGGACCTGCGGCGCTATGGAAAGAAGACCAAACTGGAGCAGTTAGCGAGAAACTACAGCTTGTGGCAGAGACCGGCATTGGACAAGTTCATGAATGACTGTATCCCATGGGTGAGACCCCAGAATTTAGCAGATGAGTGTGAGTGAGGAGAAAAGAATAGCAGTTATAATGTGTTATGAACTGATCACAACCCCCATCCCTCATCTACATGTGCCAATGAGATGGGAGTAGGTGAGAAAATCAGAAGGGAAGTTGAGCATGGGGAGAAGGGAGAAAACATGTTTTTAATATTTCAGTTTATTTCTTCATTATCCTCTTTGGATTGATTTGAATTTTTTTTTTCTTAAGTTGAGTAGCTTTTTTATTGTGACAGTGACTTGTATGTGTTTTTTGTCCTTATATTTTGTCCTTATCTTTTTGATCATGTTTCCTCTGCCTGTCCTGCTGAGAAGGAGCAATGATAGACCTGCTTGGAGGGCACTTGGATGCCAGTGAAATCAATGCACTACACCACAACTGAAAAGTTTTGTTCTTATTATTACTACATTCTGCTTCCTTTTTGTATTTCTTAATAAGATTTGTTATAAGAAGAAATAAATTAAGAATATGTTTACTCGCAACTAATTTGCTCAGCTCAGATGACAATAAAACTATAGGCCTCAGTTGCTGCAAAATTTTGTTGTGCATGTAAAAATAGATTATAATACAATCTTCAGATTGTCTAAAAAGTGAGCTAAGAAAGGCTAAGAAGCTGAAAAATCTTAATGTACTGTGCTTTTATTTCTCTCTTATATTTACAGTTATAATTTCTTTAGCTTAATATGATTTGACTGAAAAAGCAAGGATGAGAATATCCATGTATCCAAGAGAACTACAAAACAGTTGCAATTTTAAGTATAGTTTTGCAAGTGGATCAGAAATAACATGGAACTGTGTTTTCAAGGGTTGAGAATCTATAAACCAGGTATAATTTAAAAATAATTCTTAGAACTACCATTTAGGTAACTGAGATGCAAATTATTTATGAAATTGCCCAGTACATAGAGATTTCATTTTGTCATTTGACCATATGCCAAAGCCCCTTCCAAAAATCAGAAAAAGCAAAAATGTTCTTTTAAGCCCAACTGATCTGTGCAGCCACAGAGTCTATGGGTTCTGCCTTATACTTGTTCCTGAAAATAAAGCAGATAGCTCTGGAGCCAATAAAGGATTGTTTCTAAAGATTTGCCATGGTTATATCTCTTGCCTTAGGAATTGATCTGAAAAGCAAAGGACCAGAATCATATGGGAAGCCCAAGGCAAACAATTCTGGCTCCCCTTGAAATAAACTGAAGGAGTTTAGGCAGAAGGAGTGCACAACATATTTTAAATAAGACCTTAGGTGCAGAACTGCTGGCAAAGAAATAATCAAATAGTTCTCAAGGCAAGGACTGTTCTGTGTTAAAGTGTTTATTCTATTTTTAAGCCAGTCACAGATCATTGAAAAAATTGAATATTCCCTTAGAACTAATCATTATTATTATAGTATAAACCAGTGGTAAATTTGCTATATTAGGTATAAAAAAAACCTACAAAAAAGACATAAAAGCCTGGAATAGCACAATTTAAACCTAGGCACACTATTCACACAAAACTATTTGTGGGTTCTTTTCCCTAGTCCCAATGCATTTTTCTTGCCAAAGACTTAATTCTGCTATTTTCCTATTACTGTTTGATGAGATTCTTTTTCCATACTAGCAGATTCTATACAGCCCCATAGTGGTATTAATAACATTGTGTTGGATACCCCTTAAAAAATACCTGAGCTCATTTTTTTTTTCTCAGAATCAGAACATGAATCTGTACATGGTGCATCCCTTTTAGAATTTATTCCTTTTCAGAAAAAAAATCAGAAAAAAGAGAGAATTACTTTGCAAGACGTAATTAATTTTCCTTGGGCATGTCACTTAAAAAACAATTAATCTCACTTAATTTTAGCCATGCCTAAATGATAGGTATCTGCCTTGCAAGAGCTATCTGTGGTCTTTTTTTCCAGAGACATTTCTCTCGCCATATTAATTATGATGAAATCCTCAATGGCTAGTTTAGATTAAATGCTTGCATTTTGAAAGCTGAAGATAGAGGGATTATTTTCCCTCTTGCCATCATAAGGGTGCTTTATGTGGTAGTGTTACCATAGCGATTTACAAGAGCATGAAAAACCCCCATCAACTTTGCCTAGCTTTGAACCACAGATGCAAATACATGAATAGTTTGCTAATGTGATACCAAATCTGAGCAAGTATATCCTGAATTTCAAATTGACTTATGACCAAGGGCCACATCTCTGTCAGCGACATTCTTTTACCTTCTTGTCATCTTTAGTTGTAAGAGATACTTCTTGCAGATATCACAGAATCATATAAAAGTCTATTCTCAAAATGACATCTAGATATCATCTGGTTCAACCTTTGTTTGAAAGAAAAGCCTTGGATTAGGTCGTGCAGCATCAAGGAATATCCTTCCTGGACTAATTCCAGGAAGAAAGATTTTACCAGTTCTCTGAGTGACCTAATCCCATGTATAATTCTTGTCATCATAAAGATTCTCTTCTTACGTTCACTCAGAATTTTCCCTTAATTAGCTTGTTCTTTTTTTTTTCCTCTTACCTACCACCATGTATCCTTGTGAAGATGAAATCTCCTCTCTAATTTATTTTAGGTATTGAAGAGTCCCTCTCAGGGGGTGCAGTATTGATGTCTGAGAAACTCCACTCAAGAACAAGTATTTGTTTGGAATGTTAAATACCACTCATTCAGCCTGACAATTTAGTTTGTTTTCTGACTATTCTGTG
This sequence comes from Malurus elegans, assembly GCA_013397995.1. Lineage (NCBI taxonomy): Eukaryota > Metazoa > Chordata > Aves > Passeriformes > Maluridae > Malurus > Malurus elegans. The sequence goes on from VZRP01006422.1 coordinate 139,762, forward strand.
GTCTTTCTGTCCAGTCTGTATCTTGACCAGCTGGACAATAACAATGTTGTGGCAGACTATGTCAAATGCTTTGCTAAAATCAGGACACACAACATCCGACACTCTGCCTTCCTCCACCAAACATCACAGAATACAATGGGGTTAGTGGAGTATAATTTATCCTTGGTAAATCTGTATTGCCCTTCTCCATTACTTTTTACTGTTTGCTTTGTCCTTCGTGTGCTGGGAATTTTCTTTCACGCAGACCTATTCCTCAATTTTCACAGTGACTGATGTGGCACTAACTGGCCTGAGGTTCCTGGATCTTCCTTTTTGCCCTGTGTATAGATGGATGTATTCTTTTCCCTTTAAGTTAGCTTGGACCCTATAACATTTTCAGAGGTGACAGAGAATGATTTTACAAGGATGTCATGCAGCTGTCTTAGCACCCTGATGTATCCTGTCTGTCCCCGCAGGTGTGAATACGTTCAATTTGTTCAGATGTTCTCTACCTCATTCCTTGCTCTTTGTTTCATCATCGCTCGTGGCAAACAGAATTTGGAACTGACTTTAACTATTAAGTCTGAGGCAAAGAGATTAAGTATCTCAGCTTATTTATGGAATTTGTGAGTAACTTGATAGCTCCATTCAGAAGTTGACCAACATATTCCTTGCACATGTGCTTTTCACTTATATAGGTACAGAACCTGTTTTGTGGTTGGGCTTTTTTTTAACATTTCTATTATAACTTTGTGCTCTAGCTGAGATTTTGGCCTCTTAATGTCATCTCTGAACGCTCAATCACTGTTTCCATATATCTCTTGTGGAGTCTTTCCAAATTTATATCTTGTTTTATTTTGGTATTGTTTTATTTTGTTAGGGTTCTCGGTTGCTTTGTTTTTAGAGTTTTGGTTTGGTTTGCATTTTTTGGTTGATTTGGTTTAGCTTTTTTCTTTTTTGTTGTTGTTTGCTTGTTTGGTTTGGTTTTTAAAGTCTTTTACTAGCTCTAACCAAACTAATCTTAATGTGATATTTGTTCCTTTTCGGGTTGAATGAGTGGACTGATTCTCTAAGAAAGATGTTTCTGGAAATCTCCCAGAATTCCTTAGCTCATTTGCTCTTCACGACAGACTCCCAGGGGTCATTCCCTGAACAAGTTCTGTCACTCTGAAATTCAGGTCTTTAGTCCACTTATTTTGCTCATAGTATTTAAGATCTTAAAACTCTGTGATCTCATGATCAGTACAACTGACACTGATGGTCATGTTTTAAAATAACTCTTCTTTATATGTTGGTCCAGAAGAGCACCACTCCTAGCTGACATGTTTAACAACAGAGTAAGGAAGTTGTCCTTGATATATTTCAGAGACTCCTGAATTGCTTATGTGATGCTGTATTGCAAATAAAAGTGTAATAACAGTTTAACTGAAGTCCTTCATGGGAACCAGGGTTCTTTGAATTAAGGAAGGTTTTGCCCAGCAATCTTTCCTTACTGAGTGGTTTGTACACAGGTAGCAGTCACTGCCACAAGGTGTGTGTTGATGTTGATTCCTCTGATTTTGACCTAGGGTATTCAACAGACCTGTCCTATTTTTCATATCTAACAGCTATGTGTTTATGTCAAATTTATAGAGGATAGGACTGGAGTTTCCAGCACTGCTTAATTCCATACCACCCACATCATGGAGGGGGCTAATTTCATGCTTGATGTAATGTTTTAAATTAGTTGAATGCTGCTGTAAAATGTCAGCCAAAGTTCTCTGATTTTCTAAAGTTGCCAGCAACTTATTTTTGTTGTTTTGACCTCTTAAGAGTTTCTTGGTATTTCTCCTATGCGTCAAACTCAGACTACATTAAATACAGTAAGCCTTTTTAAGACAGTGTTATTAAATTCTTAAAGGGACTTTAAAATGAAACCTGGCAACCCCCACCTACACGAACCTGGGGCAAGACACTCTGGTTCTACTTCTGTCCTCTGTGTCTTGAGGGGACAGTACCAGCCTTGGACAGATTGACGTAGAAAAAATACAGAATGCAGCACGCATTTGTTGGGTTACCCAGAACAGGTGCAAAAGAGGAGCTCACCCTTAGATATATTTAGACCCTAGGTACTGGTGTATTTTATCAGCAGAAAGATGAAAAAACATATTTCTATGTTATCATAGTTACTTCCGTTTTATCTACTTGCTTCCTTACAGATTGCTTACAAACAGGTCACAAAGAGGCTCAGATAATAACTACTTCTGCTTGACATTAGATATGGAAAGGTATTATACCGCTACACTCCTGTTTTATTACTGTTTCATTTACAGATTATCTCATACAACATTCTTGTTTTAGTTTAGGTTGTTTAAAAAGTTTTGTTTTCACCATTCTGATGAAAATTTTATTTTTCTGTGCTAGCAAAAAATAAAGTTATGCATGCATAAAAAACTAAAAGGAAAGAAAATAACCTCACTTTTTTTGTAAGAGCTTTCATTTAAGTAGAACTTTGACAATATGGAAGCTTCTTTATATTTCCCATGTTCCTTCAAATATGATTTGAATCAAAGTATTATCCTCCCCTGCTTGATAATAATTTGAAATCATGCTAATCTTTGACACAGCAGGTTTTTGATAGCTCTGTAAAACCTTAATATCGTTTCCTTCAGGCAAGGGTGACAGGTGCAATAATCTTCTATAATTCATGTTTAATACCTGAATGACATGGAGAAATCATGTTATGTCCTTGATCCAAAATCCTTAATTATTCTATATCACCCTACCCCTAGAAAATACTTGTGAAAATTGCTAAATCTATTCTAAATTTAATAGTATTAAGGAGAATTTCTCTCAGTGTAAAAACTGATCCAATGCAAAGGCACAACTCTTAAAGACAAAAATAGATTTTACAGGTTTTTTTACACCCTTCTAAACCCTCTTCTGCAATGGCAAGGTCCAAGGGAGATTTCTGTTACGCACGTTTCACCTGTGCAGAATATTGATAAAAATTGGAAAGTAGTTTGACACATGAAAGACATATCTTCATCCTCTAGTTCTTACAATCTGCTTACCTTTTGAAGAGTATCTTTAAACATTAAACCTGAGGGAATTTATATTTGTTTGTTGTTGTTTGCTTTAGTTTTGGTTTGTTTTTTTTTTTTTTTTTTTGAATGGCTGTTGTGAAAAGACAGACATCTTTTAAAAGTGCTACTAAAATTACGTCTGCAAGCATATTTGCACAACCTAAATTTTATATTTGCAATGAATGCATGCGAGATATTTCAGAAAAGAAAAAATATTGCACGTGTCTGAAGGAGCTGTACAAATAGAAGAGATTTCTGTACAGGAACAGACAGTCCTATGTTCTGACTAGATTCTAAAATGGTTAGACATGACTGGTGTCTGTGCACCAGCTTGTAGTATATAAATTTCTGTATCATCTGTGTCACCAGACATATTTCTGGTTCCCTTTATTAGATAATGATCAGCTCTATTAGGCACTTAGACATATCCTAATCTTTTGAAACAACTCCATACTGCTATTATCTTAAGAAAAAAATGCAGCAAGTATAATTTCCGTGTCTGTGCAAATGTTCTGTCACTTATTCCATGGCCGTTAAGTTTGATCTGAAATTACACAGTTCCTACACTGATGTTAAAGAAGATCCCAACGAGTATGGAGATGACATGACCAAGGGAATTGGTAGAGAGTAGAGAGTGGTATTATCTGTCAGAACACCACCTTTGTTTATAACAGTGCCTTAATTATAGATTCATTGACATTTGGGAGAATACTCATTTTAAATATAACTATCTGCATTCCTGATTCTTGTGTGTTCCCTGTTATTTAACCAGCCTAAGATGTTTACAACACAACCAAACTAGCAATTAATATCAGCCATTAAATAGAATTATGAATTTTTATGTGTTTTATACAAACCTCATGAGAAATTCCATACATGATAAATGCTTATTTATCTGGTGGGGTTTTGGTTTTCTTAATTCATCCTAGGGCAATGATATTGAATCTTGTTAATGACAGTGATGATAGCTTTTCTTGGTTTCATTTTCTTCTGTCCAATATATAATTTTATAAAATAAATATTCATAAGCAAAAACATGTTATGATTATGTGCCCGACTTGGTTAGAACTCATACCTATACTACTATTTAATGCAAATCCACTAAGGACGGATCAATATAATTACAATTACTTTTTTTTTAATATGTTATTTGTCAAAGAGAACAGCACAAGACGAGAGCATCATGATTCTAATTAGCAACAAGTGTATTTTGCATTCCACTGTTTTCTAGATCTAAAAGGGCTGGTTTTACAAAGGAAGGAACTTCAACTATTGGCTACAAATAGCATCAATTATAGGATAAAATAAAATGCTTTGAGGAGCAAAATAGGTACAGAACTTAGAGTTAAAAGATGAATATTCCTATTGTTGTCTTATATTTCTTCTATCTTCTTTACCATGCAGATTTTGTTGTAAGACAGAATTTTATAATTACCTAAAAAAAATTGCACACTGTTTTGCAGACTGAGGTGTAAGGAGATACATAAAGTAGGTATGGACCTTCCCATAAAAGAAATACTACGTTTTCTAATCTTCCTAACTCAAACACTAATCTTATTCATCAGAGCAAGGCTCAATTTTATTTTTTTTAAGTATTACTTTTATGTTGTAGCATAGGATGATGTAAGAATTTTATTTTTCTTTTTATATTAGCTATAATATACACCAGTGGTAAACAACGTGTGACTCTTAACCCATAAATTTGTTAGGTCATGTAAATATGGCTTTCTGTTTAGGAGCACAGCCCATATCTAGCAGGAGTGTCTTTGATATGTAATAGTTTTTTGTGACTTGTTGTCATGAGTATTTTATGCATAGTTTAGAAGGTCTAGAGTAGTAGATACTCCACACTTTTGCAATTCAACATTATTCTTTGGAATTCCTTATCTACAGGAAAGAAAAAAAAAAAAAAAAAAGCAGCATTCAGTCTATTCAGCTTGGCTTTTCTTTAGGATCTGGAATTATTTGCATACAAAGAAAAAGCTAAGCAATATAGGCTTGTTCAAAGTTTCTTTCAGAGAAGAAGCACTGGTTCTGCACACATCTGAAAACATAATGAAATTATAAAGACAGTAAGATTAGAAGTATAGGATAAAATTTTTCATTTAAACCTTAAATAGTTGCATGTATGAATCATGATGTAATTAGGTCCCTAAAAGCTCCTCTATAAAGCTTGTCAAAGCATTTTTTTATGGGCCCAAATTGTCATTTAAATATTTAATATTAAAAAATACCTATTTAATGAAGAAATTTGTGTTAATTTGCTTAAGGAGGAGAGATTTTAGCTTCAAGTATTTAGTGACAGTTTGGTATTGTGTGCAGAAAGGTCATATAACATAACAAAATATTCTCAACTCAATGTCAATTGAGTCATAAAGTCCCAGAGAAATTTATGAGATTTTGGCCTTTTTTGTCTGGTTGTGTTATAACATCTTCAGACTTTTATGACTTTCAGAATCTTTTCCTAGTCCAGACACTTCACATACCAGCTTGTATGATAAATAAGTTCTTAGCATTTCAGAATTTTGATGTTTGCACTTCTGTTTGAGAAAGTAATCCTCAAAACAGCTGCTCTCTCTGTTTTGTTTTGTTTTGTTTTGTTTTATTTTGTTTTGTTTTTTGGTGGGTTTTTTGTTTTCTTTTGTTTTATTTTGGTTTTTTGGGGTTTTTTGGGGGGTTTTTTTTTGTGATTTCTTCTTCTGTATGCTTAGTCCCTGGAAGAAACTAAGAAACAAGAATTTTTTAGACTTCAACACCACCCCAGCTTTAAACTAATTTGTGTCCTCTTTTTTTTGCTAGCAGTGGATAACATATTTCAGTTTTCAAAACATTTCAAATGTTTTAGAGGTTTTAACGTATATTTAATACAAGTGATAGCCTGCTGTTTACTGCCTGAATAGTTTTTAGTACTTAGAAAAGATGAAAATGTCTCTTATTTGTTGCTTTTGAAAGTAATCATCTATTGGGTAAGGTTTTTCAACTTTATGCTCATTGTAAAAGGCTGCCAAGATCATGAGTGATCATTTAAACTGATATGAAGCTGTGCATTTAAAGAATAAATATTAATGCATGCAATAAATTTAAGAAAACTGCTCATTTATCTATGAAATTTTTATATATCCAAGAATCACAAGTCATCTACAGGTTAACATGTTTAAATCTAATTATAACACTTCTTTGCCCAATTCATTAGCTTTTTTCATTTTTGTGTGCAATAAATTTTCTTGATGAAGCTTCTTTTACAGAGACAATTTAAAACCAAATATTTTAAATAATTCATTGGAATATTTTTCTAACTCTATAGTCTGACGTAAGATTTTTATATGGAAAACTTAATTGTTTTCAGAATGTTAAATTTTAACAGTATTTATTTTTGACAGGAAAGCTATTATTTTTCTGGGCACTAAATATTCACGAATGTTTAACAATCATTCCCATTTTTGAATTTACAGAGTTCCTAATATTTACCTTTCTCTGTCTTCTTTTACCAGGCATATGATTTTGTCCTGCAATTTTAAAACTAAAACTAAACCAAAATTTCCTCTAGTAGATGATAAGATAATAAGAATAAAGTCACAGTATCACTACAGAAAAATGTGTTGTACTACAGGATGCTCAGAAAAAAATTATAGCTGTGTGGTAAGTATTTGATACTGAAAACATTTCACTATAGCCCTTGAAATTGTAATTTAGAAAGCTTAAAATCTCCTGGGTAAAGAAAATTTAAAATATTTTTCAATTAAGTCCTTATGCAATCTTATTAATTCTCCAAGACTACTGTATTTTGTTAGACTAGGATTTAAAAAGTGAAATGACCTCTGCTATGGCAAGTGAAAACATTAATCTATACATTTCAATTTGGTTTGTTAATTGGTATGTGTTACTACTTCATGAGTGAATTCTTGCACTTGTGTTTCACCTGTATTCTGAAGATAATAATAACAACTATTGTATATTTGACTGCTAGTATTACTTTAAGAATTTAGAAAGAGATTTTTATCAAGGGTTATGGAATATTTTTATGAAGCTGATTAAAAACTGACTATATGTTGAATGTAGCGTCCCACACTTTTTGAAAATTGTCATCTGGAAAGCACCAGATCGTGAGTGAAATCTGCAAGAGAACCACATTAGAGACTTACTCATAGTCACAGAACTCTCACAGGACAGCTTGCCTTTGTGCTCTGGTGAGACATTGTGTCAGTAAAGAACAAAGAGTATTTACAGGAGGTTTAACGTTTATGGTTCTTAGTGTGCTGGGCTCGCTGGGGAGGAAACGTGTCTATTCCACCCTAGAAAATAGATTAATCCAATACAGCAGCACTCAGGGATATAACATTTATGGATAACACTTTAGGGAACTCACATCTCTGACAATCAGCTGGCATTTCTGAGACTATGTCCACAAGAGAGAGACTTGGTACCATTCTCTTCTTTGAAATGTGTGAAAGTTGAGATTAGCGTTGACATTTAGAAAGCTTGCTGAATCAATGGAATAGTTTTGACCCTAATATTACATCTTCTTTAGTGTCTTGTTTCTTTGACCAAAACTGTAAATGAAGAATTCAGCTATCAAGAAGAGATATTTCTACTCTGATTTTTCTTTCTAAGAGAAAATAAGCTGAATCTTGAAAATTACTAATATTCTAAACATTAAAGAACTAACCTGACTGAAATCTTCATAAATATAACAAGTGCAATGCTATTCTCATTTATTTATCACAAAATTCTATTATAGTAAGTGGATACACTGAATAAGACTTCGCAGATTTAAGCTCTTGGATTCAGAACTAAAGGTCTAAATGACAGCATTCTTTCTCTCTGTGGTAGGTTACCTCAGATTTTTGTACAGTTCATGAGGGAAACAAATGACTGTATTTTTTAATAATGGCATTAAATTGTATACATAAATTGTATTCATCTGAGGTACCAAAAAAGTGGAAAAGAAAATTAAATACTTCACACATATGAAAGAAATTATTTTACTTATTAGCTAATCATAATCTAGAGCCTAATGCTCAATAATAATAATGGCCACTCTATCATTGCCCACAAAAAGGAAATAACGTATTCTTTGTGATTATAATTATTGTACAAATATTCTGAAAATTTTCAACTCTGAGGGAAAGCCAGTGTATCAATACCTGAAGGTATTCTATCTCCTTCCAATTTAGATTCCTAGTTTAAATTTTTTCCTGAAGTTAAAGAGCTTTCTCTTTTTTTTTTTTTTTTTTTTTTTTAAGCACATCACATGGTAATTTTATCTTCTGAAACAAAGCAGAAGGATCAACGTCCTTTCTTGATCTACTGTGTTGAACAGTTAGTGGACTCACTTTTGATGTGAAACAGAATTTCCACAGCCTTTGCAGCTGATAGGGTTCAAATTCCCAGATATCACATGCCACAGTGTACCTGATGAGTCCAGTTGGTTATTATTTGGTGGTTTTCCACTCTGTATACATTACAATGAACAGCCTGTATGAAAGTGTTGACACATTACTCTCATTCTGGTGCACTCAGCCCCAGATTACACAATTATATTCTCACTTTTGCTGTCTTATCAAACAGGTAGTTTCTATTTTTGCCAGTTGAAGTAGCTTCAAGAGGAAATCTACTAATGATATTCCCAAAGTTTCCAATCTAGTATATCAACTTATAGCTAAAGTATTTAAGAAAATAAGACTAAATCGTTCTTATGGGAACACATAGGATTTAAACCAAATTCATCCATTCTTTATGTAATTTAATCTTCAGCAGTAAAGTAAGCATTATAAGTTTCCATTTTTTAAGTCTTGCCAACTAATTTGCCTTCCATCATTTGATACCCTCTTAAAAAACTAATGATACATTCTCCTTTGTAAAAGAATGTCTTTGTTCCAAAGCACCATCAAATTTTCTATACTGCTCAAAAACAAATGTTGTCTCTTCGGAGCAGTTACTTGTGGGAAATGAGGCATCTTAACTCTTCACACACTTCTAAAAACTTTTGAGGAATGGGGTACAAATTTGAATTTCTAAGTTTCCTTTTGGGTTCCTAATTTATGTTTTTAGAGCTGACACTTCAAATTTTCAATGCTTACTGTTCAATGGAGATCAAATTTTTTCAAACCAAATTTTAATTATGTGTGTCAGCTGAAATCAGTCTAGCAAGCATCTCCTCCTTAACCAGCGGTTTAGTCTATGCAGAGCTCCACTGAAGTAAGTAGGGATTCAGAAGAGTCTACTTTTCTACTATGTAAATTTAGGAACTTTATGTGACAATTCAAGTTTAAACTATATTTAAGTATTGAGACCAAAAGAATATCTGATTTATTTACAGTAGTCAGAAACAATGACAAAACTTAGCTACAAGGAGTTATTTTGGATAAACTGGGTAGGATTCAGACTGCAATATAATCCTCAGAAGCCAGAGGCATACCCCACCTATCTCTGAGGGAAGAAAATGATATTAAGGAAAAGCCAGCAAGATTGCACAGATAAGAGTATATGTGAGGGAGATTAAGAACCAAGATTTAAGAATGTAAGAAGACTATCTCAGATGGAAATGTCACGGACATCTGGTGAGAGGTCATTACAGCATTTCCAGCTGTGGTTGTTCATTCAGAGGTACCTTATTTTCGATATAAAATTCAAAATTGTGTTCTCTTCAGCTGACAATGGCAACATTACATTAAAGAACTACAAGACATTTTTTCACTTAGAGAATCAGGGAAAAAACATTATGACTTCAAAATTGTTGTCAGTACCAAAAGCAGAAACATCAAAGCACATATATTATTTGGAATAGTTGTCTACAGAATGATTGATGAAAGATATTTAGAAGGTTGCAATTTTCACAGTAATATAGGTCTTCAGCAGGCAAAGCTCAAATTGAGTTAGAAATGAGCAGTAATTTAGAATAAGGAGCTGACCTGATCTATCATTTGATTTAAACAGTGGTCTAAAGATATATTTTTTACCAGATTTCTCTGTCACTACTGACTTTCCTAATGAGTGTGTGTGCTTAAATCATTTGGCCAAAATGGACACAATTAGGCCAGCCATACCCCTTCATGGTGTGGAAGGGATTAAAAGGAAATTTCATGAATACCTGGAGAAGACAGTGTATCCATAAGAGTTATGAACATATAAATCTTTTGGATTCAACTATGAAACTAAGAAGACTCCTCAAACCCAAAACTGAAGCAAAACAAAACTAAAACAGCCACAAATAAACAAAATGAAAACAACCAACCAACAAAAACAAAAAGAAAACAAACCCAGCAGGGGGAAAAAATAAAGCCAAATAACAAAACCCCAGAAACCAACAGATTTCTACCTTCTCATCATCAAAACAGCAAAATATTTTCCTTTTCTTTCATGATGCTCCAAATTTCCCCCAAAAATATAATGCTCTTTTTAGATATTTCTTTTTGGAATTTCTGTGTTGATATTGGTGGTGGTGGTGGTTTTTGTTTTCTCCCTTCACCCCTCTCGCCTCCCCCACTTTTGTTAAGTGGCTTTGCTGCTCTCTTCAAAATGACTTTGGACATATTTTTAAAACAGTCTTGTACCAATAGCTGACTGTGTCCCTGTTTAGTCCCTTTTCCTCTTGGAATATTGATGAATCATTGATGTTTTCCCTTTCTAGCACTAAACTAATGTTTAAAATAAAGCTTTCTATTTGTCCCACTGAATAAGAAAAAGGTACATGTATGTGCTCATCTTCACTTGCAGAACTATTTTTGGTATCAAACAATGCATAGCAGACAATGAAAGAGAAAATATTAATTTCATGTAAATCATGCCACCAGAAACCAAATAAGTTTTGTTTCACAAAGTTTATGAGAATCCATGCTATTATAGTTTTATTACAATAAAACCAGTCTTACTCTAAAGTAATTAGATGAAATCTGTATATAAAAAACACCTAGCTGCATTAATCAAATTTGAACCACATCATTTGTATTTCATACTGAATGTTGCTCCCTTTCTATTTTTCCGCTATGAAGAATGGTATTAATTTTCCAAATAATTAGAATGCATAATAATTCTAAAGTGTAGAATGATATTTTACTTTCTCTATGTGGATTGTAATTAAATAAGCAACTCAGAGCAGATTACAGCTTAGTGCAAAAAAAAAAGTTGAAAAGGGTTGAAATAGTTTCTCACAGAATCTGTTTACTAAAGATTTCTGAATGCCACAATGAACCAGAAAAATATAATGTATTTTCATCTCAGAAGTACTCAATTAAGGAGAAAAATATGTTTTAAAAATAACATATTCGATGACAGAAAAAAAAAAACCCTAACATTTTTTGTGAATAGTTTGCAGGAGCTTAGTTTCCTATGTGATTCAGGACACACGACAGGCATTTCCTGCTTAACTTCTACAGAACTTCTGCAAATGTAAAGGAGCTTTCATGATGACTGTGCTACCATCACTGAATAAACAATGCATTGCTCTGCTTATGCATTCTGTAAGTTTGGTAGAATAAGTTTTACAGTGATTTAGTTTGCCCCAGCAGTACCCCCACAAACAGAAGAATATGAAAACATATTAAATGGAAAATAACCAATGAAATTTCATAAAATCTGAATTTATTTGGCCCTTTTTTTTTAACTGTTTAATGTATAAATAACCATACTCTTGCTTAATATATATATGTATATAAAGGAAATGTATCTGTTCTGACATTTCTTTGCTTTGTAATCACATTATTAAAAAAAAAATTATCATGCTCCATAGTCACAAATTGTTAATTAACATTTATATATATTTATTTTGGAAAGAATATATCAGACTTGTACCTATAAATGTTGTAATCTGTCTAAATCCTGTAACTCTTGAAATAACAGGCTGGAAAACATGATGTAATAGAGAAACTGAGTGCCCTTTTATCTTACCCACAGATAAATGATTTGATGAAACTGTGATTAGAAAAGTTAGACATTAGTGACTTAAAGTTTAGTAGGCAAATGTCTTAAGAGGTGATTTTTTCACATTTACATTTGATGGAGACCTTTATATTCCTCTTTAATACAAAAAAAAAAAAAAAGATAAGGTAAAGGGAAATTAGATCAATGATTTTGTTTTAATCTATGTCTTTCATTTTACCCAAAGGAATATGTAAACTTTGTTTTAAAATATGTATTAAAACAGACCCCACAAGCACTATTATGAACAAGTTTGCCAGAATATATATAAACTGGATCTGCAATAATTCAGGCATAACGTTTTGCTCTATTACGAAAATGCCTGGACAAGACCTAAATGTAAATGCTTGACACAAGTGTAATGAGCTAATATTATATTCAATGTTTTTGTCTTCTCAAGTGCATGTGGCTTTATATACACAATGCTCAGTTACATGGTCTTAGAGATGCTTGTAAAGGTCTAATAAAAGATAATTGACTTTTTTTTTCTTTACAAGTGGATGTAAATCTGAATAGACTTTTTCATCCCTCTCAAGGTTTATCACACTCAATGGATTATCTACCAATACTGAAGAAGAACTTTTGCTTGTGAAAGCAACATTACTGAAAATCCTGTTAAATGCAGCATTTACGTTTTACCACTATATCCTTGGACTTCTCACTCAGCAGGGCCAATTTTCCTGAATTTCCTTACTTCAGGGCTAGTAAGACAAAGAATACTGACTGGTACTGCTACTACAAAGACCCAAATGTCAGAAAAATAACTATCTTTGTATAGTATTGTATTTCTTGTGGCACTTCCTTTTCCTTGTTGCCAAAAAGAAATATCCTGTGTGCCAGTACAGCTGCAAATGGTAGAGTTACTAGGTATATAAAATGTCACTTGGATACTTTCTGTGAGGTCTCTTTTTTCTTCAGAAATGTTGATCAAATGTTGAATTTGGGGTATATATGTAAAACGTATAATCAACTCAACTGAGAACAGTTGAGTTGATACAGAGAAAATGTATTTCCTGAAATACTTTTTCAATGTTGATCTTAGAGATATCAAATTTTGTCTACTATTCTGTGTTCGCTGTTCTGTTAAATTGATAATTATATTTTAAAAAGCCCTAAGAAATATTTAAAATTTAGGAGAAGTGGGTTATGGGCTCTCCCTCCTCCTCCAATATTTTTATCTATTTCTCCAAGTCATGTGTTCTTTGACAAACTACAGTTGCCTCTTGTCCAAGAGAAACCTGAAACACTTTGCTCATTTTGCTGTAATCTGGAATATCCGCATTAAAGTTGTTCTGTGTTATTAAAATACCCATTTCATCTTATCATCTATTTTGTAGTTATTTTCATTTTAATAAATGTACATACATTAAACTAGCAGGAAAGCAGTTATTGTTGGAAGCCTTGCATTGTCTTCTGATTTTTCTGATCTGTAACATGATATAAGGCTTTGGTTGTTTAGCCATACAGAGGAAAGCCCTGTTATCTCTTTGCCATTGGACAGACAATAAATTAAATCACGTATTGCACTATGGTTAACAGTGGCCATTAAAGGAAAGATTAAGATGATTGGACACAATGGATTCTGTGTTCGACATTCATCATACAGAATGCCAAGAACACTTTTTCAATTCCACTTACGAACTTATTCATGATAATCAAAAAATCTTATGTATATGACTGATTTACAATCCAATCCTCTTCTTACTGTCTTCAGAAGAACCAGATTGAATTTTATGATGTAAGTTTTTTATTAGCAATGAAATTATATTTGTCTTAATAGCGTAGTAATTACTGCAGAAATGCAATTGAATCTGTTCAAATCTCATATGTCAGGAAGAGGATTTCCAGTGGGGGATTTAGGTTGATATAAAGACTACAGAATTATCATTTACAGAAAATTGTTCAGATTACCAGTCATAAATTATTGTTAAATAAGTCTATTATAAAATACCTTGACCAGCTATTAAAAGGATTATTTTTACAGGCAATCTGAGTCTTCTAAGTTTTTTTGTTTGTTTTTTTGGTATGGTTGGTTGTTGTTGTTGGAGGTTTTATTTAATACTTGTACAATGGGGAAATCTTTTTCTGGAATGGCCTGTCTTTTTTTTCGGAGGATGTTGATAAAACCAGCAGCGATATTTGTCTCTAGCAGGAAAGACCTCACTTCATGACCTGGTAACATCCTATCTGTGTTTCTCTAAACATTATTTTGGTGCAAAGAAATAAAAAATAGTCTTTTAATAATAGCATAAACCTATAAAATTATATGGACTAGAGGATACTACTAGTGCTTATCTGGTCTGGCTCCATACTGTGAGCAGGATCTGCTTAGATCAGACTGCCTGGGACTTTGTCCAACTGTTTTGAAGCAAGCAACTAAAGGATTTATCTGAAATATTTTCCATAGTATATTCCTAATTTAAAAGTTCCAGTTATATCTATGAAGCTCAATCTTTCCCCAGTTTTTTTCTCTTTCAAAATTTCTAATTTCATTACCATGAACCTGTCAACAGACTTCAATTAACTTCACATCTTCAACAGGATTTCATGGTAATCTATGAAATTAATTTTTTTTACGGTGCCATGAGCCTATCTGTTCCTTATTTTCATACTCAGTAATTAATATCACTTTCTGATGGAGGAGATGTGGAAGAAGAGAGCTTTGAAGCAGAAATTAATATGCTGCTTCAGGATTAAAAGCAGATTCCCTTAGAGCAGACATAGTTTCTCTGCATAAAGCAAACATGTCACAATGAACACTGGTATTTATATCCATGTTGAAGGCATGCTGTTCATAGAAATATTTTTCCAGATCTAATTTCAGCCTTTCACCTGGTATTGTAGGTGTATCATTAGGCTGTCCTTCCCATCCTACAACCTGCCCAGACTTTCTGACCCCTAACATCAAACCCGGATTCCTGTGATGAACACACTGAACTGACCAGGGTAGGGATTTTGTTCCACAGTTACGGGCAAAAGGAAGCACACCATATAGACAAGGATAACACATGTTTATTGGTCCTGTTACCGTTTTCATGTTTGAAGAGTCCTAATTCCCTAGCACAGGGAAAACCTCAGTAACAAAATGGGAAGAACTGTTGCACAAAATAGCTGCATCCTCCATCCTTTTTATGAGGGAAGCGAGGTGTCTGTGCTGGGTTATCTCTCCATCCAGCCTCCATCCCCATCATCCCCATGTGCGCAAAGGACTATGGATTGCAGGCAGTGTCTGTGTCGGGAGATGTCACCCCCACAGCTGGGCCACCCCAGAGGTGAAGCTGTGGCAGAGGAGTCAGCAGTCGCTGTCACTGACACAGACTTTAAACCAGTGACAACCAGCTCAGGGCTGGTGGCACACACAGCCACGGCATCCCCGATAAGGACAGACATCATATTTACAGCCATACATATTTACAGACTCCAGACATCTGTCCTGCTTATCAGGACTCATTGCAAGTGAAGAGGCAGATTTCTTCTGGCTGCATGTTTCACAGTGAGACAGCAGGCCAGGGATCACAGTCTTGACCACAGAATGAGGGTGCTGAATACTGATTACTTCAGCAGGCATCTTTCATCAGCATCCACTCTGGCCTTCACCTTGCTGAGCTCTTTAAGAAGGAGCCACGTTGTAGGAGGACAGTAAGAAAACATTAAAAAGGTTTTACCACTGAATTCACTTAAGAGGAGGTGCCTTTAGCTGTTGGCTAGCAAGGGTTTTGGGAAAAAGGAACTGTGAAGCATATTTCTCCCATTCAGCAAGGATCCTTAGTGGCCAAACTTTTTTTTTCAACATTTATATCTACAAGATTTAGTGGGTTTCTCCTGCTTTGTTCAATATCCCTGTTTTCTTCAACACACTGCCATCCCTGCAGCAGAATTTATAAAATGCTACTTTGTTTTTCAGTGTTTCACCCTCCTTGGAAGAATCTGACAATAGAAATGCAAGGTCGCTGAGAAGGCACAACAGGTCTTCAGCTGAGTAATGTCAAGATTTGTCTGCAACTTTTTCGTAGCAGGCACTTCAGTGTTACACTGGTAAGTGCAACAATATAAATAATGAAACTTTATGCAGCACATAAAAAGTTGGAAGATGCAGGACACTAGATGTATTGAAAAAAGGAGTGAGGGGAGTAATTAGGGAGGATGGTAAAGTAGAAGAGGAGTTAAATTAATTTTTTGCATCCGTCTTTACTGTCTAGGGCTACAGGGAAATCACTCTTCCAAGGGCACTTTTCATGGGAAATTATACTGTGGCCTTAACAAAATGATAGCCTCCAAGGAGGAAGTTATAGAGCAACTTAAAAAATTAAGTGTAGTAAATCACTAAAACCAGATAATATTCATTTGAGGGTTGTGAAGGAAATTAAGTGTGAAATAGAGAAGTTACTGGCAAAGATATGCAGTGTATCATTAAAAAATGAACTATTCCACAGGCTAAAAAGTAATTTTGATGGTTCTTGGCTTTGGAAAAACCTACATTTTGCATAGTTTTTATAACATAGTGGCTGGGAGATCCTCTGAGTAGTGTAACTATTTGGGACTGAAAGTAACCTTCTACTAAAGTTCTTTACCACATGCTGTATACCTCATATAGCTTAAATTGTTAGTTAAAAAGTCAAAACTAATGAGCCACAGTTGAAGATAAATGAGAATGAGGCATCTTTCGCAAAAAAAACCCCAGAATATTTGCTGAAAAAAAAGCCCATTTACATAGTTTTGGAATATACAAAAATTTAGGCTGTATTTCTTGTATGGTTTTAGCACATATGTGTTTGAGGTTTTTTTTTTCTCCTTAGTAACCAAATCCAGTAGAATTAGCCCTTTAACTCAGTAGTATAAGAGATTATGATATAATGTTTCAGGACATGGAAAAAGATTTAGATTTCCTCTTCTGCCATGCACTTCTGTGGAGTAAAAGGTTATCCTATTGTAAAAGGTTGTCCTATTAAATCATCAATATGACACCAAAAGCCTATGCTGAAACAAATGAACTGAGTCATTGGATTTTTTTCCGCAGGGTTCCCCTGTTTAAAATAGGAATTTAAATAAGAATGCACCATTAAGAACTATTTAAATTGTAGTTATTAACCTCAAATTGAGTTCCAATATTGATCTTTCAATTCCAATAAACATATTTACCCTTGGAGTATTTTACAAAGGAAAATGCCCTGCAGTTTCTCTTTAGTTTTTTATTATGCCTAGGTCTACTCTATTTCTATTATTTCAACTGCTTTGTTAATACTAGATAATATAATACGACATCAAAAAGTACCAGACCAGAGGCCCACATGCAATGCATTGATAGTTGCAATTAAAAACCATCCTTCCCAAATAACCACTAAAGCAGCTGAACATGAGCCAGTGTGTGCCCGAGTGACTGCAAGGTCAATGGCATCCTGGCCTGTATCAGCAATAATGTGGCCAGCAGGACCAGGGCAGTGATTGTCCCTCTGTACTCAGCACTGGTGAGGTGTGACCAATCCTGTGTCCAGTCCTGGGCCCTTCACTTCAAGAAAGACATTGAGGTGCTGAAGTGAGTTCAGATAAGTTGAGTGGATAAACTGTGGAATGATCTCAGGTTCAACTGTCAAGAGAAGAAATTTTAGGAAAAATTTTTATGCCAAACAATAAATTGGTGGGGACACATGATATTCATCAAGGACTACCAGAAAAATTCACTTACAAAATTGAAAGATTGATTTGGTTTGTAACTTTCTGCCTAAATCAGTCCCAGTGCCTTAGGAATGTAAGATGAAAATGTAAACCAGCACCAGTTTTTAGAAAGGCCTGTAGCAATGGTTTTAGGAAAAATCAACTACAAGCAAGATAATAGATGCCATAATAAAGAACAGGATCGGTAGATGCACAAATACACATGATATAATGAGAAGATCCATAAAGCTTTGGTGAAGGAAAGTCATCCTTCACCAACCTATTAATTTCTTGAAGAAGTAATACTGATCAATAAATATTTAATAACTAAAAGTATAAAAGAAAAAATCATCACATTAAAGAGGATTCACAACAATAAGGAAAGATTATTGAATAGGTTCATAGCTGGTTAAAGAGGAATACAGAGGACTGAATAGACAAATTGCGTAGTGATGAAAAGTTATTCTCTCAAGAATGATTTGAAAATTGTATAGAAAATGTAAACTTTGCAACCGGTACGAAACTGTACCATGTAGAAAAATTAAATGTAGCTAAGAAGAGTTGTTGGATCATCTCATGACAGCTGAATAACAGGGTAATAAAATGTTTAATGATGTTTAGAGTTGGTGTAGAGCCATTTATATGAGGAAAAAACAATTCCAATTATACATATATGGTGAACTGAAAATGTGCTAAATGTCTTAGTAACATTCATACATGATTTCCTCCATCAGTTTTGAATAGGTATCAGAGGCAAAACTAACAAGTAGTCCTAAAAAGCAAACAATTCCAAAAATTACTACAAAAGGAATAGGAATGACAACTTAGTGTGTCATTATATCACTGAGTGGTTTGATGCTGTGATAGTCCATATCTTTTGTGTGGGACATAGTTTATCTTATGGCCTCTCAGAACATAACAGAAATAGAAGAAAGGAGAAAAACACAAGTATTGTGAAAAACAAGACTATGTCTATGTGACAGACTGCAGCCCAGTCAGTGCAATTTCTGCCCTTAGCTGAGGGATTCTCCAGCTGTGCATTGACCTGGCAATGCAGGGGCTCTACTTCCCCGTGGCCCGATCAGGGTGTCCCTGGTTTAACCCCCGCTCTGGGACCAGCGGCTGCTGCCTCCCCTGCTCCAGCTTCAGCTTCAGCTCTGGGGTGGCCCCACTGGGGACAGGGTGACACCCTCTGCCTGTCACTGCCCGACAAACCATGGCCCTTTGCATGCATGGGGCTGGGGGTGCCTGCGGGCCACTGCCAAGCTGCAGCTGGGAGGAGAAAGGCGCTGTCTTGGTCTCCTTGCCAAGCTGTGGTAAGTCGAGCTTGGTAGCATGCAAGACCTCTACCAGCAAGTGATTCCCTTCTCAGTGCCTTGTTTGAGAGGACAAGATGGAAAAGTTCATTGGTAAAGATAAGGACAAGGAGATCACTTGATAGTTAGCACAACAGACAAATTAGGCTCAGCTTGGGAAAAATTAATTCAATGTGTGGCATATTAATTATTGTGCATAACACATTTCTTTCATTTGAAACTAAAGCTGAGTTGCATCAAAATATTTTGTAAGCTTTTTCATTTAGAGAAAGAATTTATTTTCAGTTGGATGCAGGTTCAGTGTTTTGTCTGTGATTCAGCTTCTACCACAAAACCAGGTGGTCCCAGTCTTACGCAAATAAACACATTATTTTTTAATAAAATATATTTATATATGTCCACATGTATATGGAAATCAAGTTTTCTTGAGAACTAAAGAGCTTACAGCTTTAATCCTGTGAATGATATGTGTTAGGTTCCAATAGAAAAAAAATAAAAGGAAATATAAATTACTACTAACTTTTAGAAATAGAAGTCCTGTTAGGTTTTTACGGACTATGTAATTATATTTGCTGTCTTACTAATATATCTTCTAACATTTAGCAGCTACACAGAATTATGTTTGAGAAGAAAATGAGGTTAAGTAAATACCCCTGACTTCGTTGCATGATACCCATTCCAGATCTCTAGCCAATTTGCATTCCAAATTGAATTGAAAAGTTTTCCTGTGTAAAGTTAATTTTTGATAATGGAAAAATGCACTGTGTATTTCCCACTTTCATTGCTCAGCTTCCTTACACTTTTCTATTTAGGTAGTTTTCTTTGGTCTTCTTGATGAAGGTTTTTTTCAGCAGCATTCATATATTACTGAAAGGATGTCTACATTCCATTTGTTGCTTGTTTGTTAACTGAGAAAATAAAGCTTTATTTTAGGAGGCAAGAGGGACACAAACCTGGACCTATGCCATATGTATATGTAAAATGAAGTAAGTGTATATTTTTTACAGCCACTCTACTGATGTTCAATCTAGACAACAAATTCATTTAACCTGAAAAAAAAGATGGTTTTGACAATATCAGGAACATAGAGCCAGGCTCTGACAGGACGATAGCAGACAGTGGCCATCAATCGAAAAGAAAGAGGTTCAGATTGTCTTGTAAAGAAGAGCTTTTGCCCTGTGGACACAGCCCAGCACTAGAGCAGGCTGTCCTTAGAGGCTGTGCAGTCTCCAACCCTCGTTTTCAAGACCTGATAATGCAAAGCCTTCAGCAATCTGGTCTGACTTCATAGCTGACCCTGCTTTGATCAGGAGGTTGAAGTAGAGACTTCTTGAATTCCTCTCCTCCTGAAATATTCTATGATCTAATTCTATGATTAACATTCATTTTTCTGCATTTATTTGTTTAGCTTTAATTGCAAATGACTAGAAATTGAGGTTTTGGTGCAAAAGTTTCTAGACCTAATGCCTAAAGACAATTTTACTCCTATAAGCCCTTTTTTTTCATATGTAAGATATTCATGTGCTTACCAAGGTAATATACAAATATATGTTCACATTAACTGTGATTGTTAAAAACCTTCTTTCTGTAATGATATTTTTATATTAATAAAATGGGAAAACATTTTGTCTGTCCCACTTGGAAATGATGTTGGAAAAGAAGCAGTAGAAAGCTGTTGGAAAATAAATTATATTAAAAGCAAATGATACAGCTGATCAGAATTCTTATACTACTGTCAAGCATACAATGCACAGGTTAAAAAAAATAATAGTCATTAAAAAAAAATAAAATTCTGACATGAAATATTTAAATATAATTTTCTGATGAATTCAGTATGATTATTCTGACTTATTTGCATCTTTTTCTGTAAAGTATTTATTTAGAAAGGTAGCAACTATATTTTGAAGTATTTTTTGTAAAAAGAGATGAAAACATCATGTTGCTTGGATGCTTTTTTGTTATTGTTTTAGATGAATGTTCAGCTAGAACTTAAAAAAAAAAACAAACTAATGAATGCATCTGGCACTGCATATAAATACTTTGATTTATCAGACATGTTGGAACTGTCAAAGTAAAATCTGAAAAGACATATTTTTTCAATGGTTATTTCGAGTCAAACCACCTGTTTTAGATGATTTTGCAAATATTTGTCCTCCAAAATCAATGCTGCTGTATGAATCTCTTGGTATAATATAAAAAGATACTAGAAAGGAGCACAGACCTTTCGAGGAAAAATCTGTGTTGCATAATATTATTTTTACTTTGAATTTTTTTCTTGCTTTTTAATTTATTCTTAAGCAGTCTCACTATGTAAATTCATATTAACAGTTCTCTAATGAGGTTTTCCCAAATATTTATTTGGGAATACATAAATCTTGGTATTATATTGATTTATTTGCCTTCTATATATTTTGCATTTAGTAAATAAAAACCAGTGCTTCCATTTTCACTATTTTTTTCCATAATGCTATATGTGTTATATCTTAAAGTCCTCCATTAAATCTGCTAAAGTTTGCAAAAGTTTGAAAGAGTTTGTCTGAGATATGCGAACTGGAAGTGAGGTTATTAACTCCGTAGTGTTGAGATGAATTGTCTGCTTTTTGATAATTCCTTCATAAAATCACAGAAAGCTCTGAGTCTGTTCCCTCCAAAGAAAAATTGGTTTAGAAATTGTACAGAACACAGGAAATAGAAGGCTTGATTTTCTATTATTTCCATAGGCTCAAAGTAAGTGTAAGAGACTGCCAAGATCAATACACTAGTATTTTCTGTTTAGTTTTCCCTCTTTGAAAAGTTCAAATGTCCATTAGATTAGAAAAATCAGGCCAAAAGTTCCTATATGCAAAGTTTACAATTTAATGCTGCAGTTTCACAAGGACTTCAAAAAACATGAAAAGATGCAGCTTTTTATTGGATTTAATTCAGAGGGCTAAAAAACATTTTTACACTGTAAATTGAATAATCTGCTTTTTAAACAACAGAGATAAACTGAACAGGTCAATATTATCGACCTCTTATCCAACAAAAAAAAACCACAACACAAACAATTCTTAGCCAGCGGTGATCTGTACCCAAAAGAGCTTTGTCCCAGAGTGTTAACTATCACACTGAATTTTCACTCAAAGATACTGAAGGAATATGAACTATGTCCCAGGGAAAAGAGGATGAAGAGGGTTTTTTCCTCTCCTTTGATTTGTAGGCTAAGAAATTTCATTCATTAAATTTACATCAGTACTTTTTGCTGCTGACTGACTATCATTTGCAAATTAAGAGATAATTTGTGAAAGTATTAGAGAGAATGGAGCTTTTTGAAAGTAGTTTAAAAGTAAGTAATACCTAAAAATATAAAACCAGAAATGTTTCATATTTCCTTCTCTCATGCTCTCCTTTTCTTTCTAGTGTGTCTCACAGTGCAACAGATGTTTTGCATAACCATTCCACAAAGAGTAAATACAAGAATAAAATGAAACAACAAAACGGAGCTTTTCTACATTTTCCCCAGTAGGCATTCTAATTGCTTTCATGAGGCACTAATTAAAAATTAGCCCTTTTTTTCTCAGCATCAGATATGTGTTTTTTTAGATATTCTTAGTACAGTAATGGATATCTATGCTCTTCTAAGCCCCCATTCAGCTGACATTTAAAGTAGAGGCAATTCCTATTTATGTCAACTGCCATTGCCAGCCGTGTGGGAATAAATGAAAGACACTTGTTATTAGGCAGACTGAGTTTGCTGCTGCTAATAAATGTGAGCTGCAGTTCAGAAGACTGTTAGCCTCTTCTCAGTGAACAGAGAAAATAATTTTTTACCACATTCAGTATAACACCACAGGAAAGAGACATTATGGAAAGTAGCTCCATTGAGTCATAGCTACCAAAGATATCTGAGTCCATTGACTTTTGGGATATCAGTAGAGTAGTCACTAAGACATGTATGGTGTTTGAATATACATTTTTAGGAGGTTAGATTAATGGATTATAGAGATTCTCTGTTTAGTCATCATCTATAGGAATGATATAATCTAATAACCTAAAACACACATGGTTTGAAACCCTAGGCTATTGATGGCATAAAAAGGGTTTTACTTAATAAGAATATCAGAATGGAGCTATAATTATCTTTCATAGCTTCCTTTTGTAGATCAGGCATATAAAAATGAAGTCATAGGTTGACTTCTAAGAAAAGAGTGTGATCTTTACCACACAAAGGAGTAACAATTTTGTATTTTGCTGTATCTTTATGTCTATACACCAGTACAAATAACAGTGTAGAGGTAACTAGCAGTCGCTTTGAGCACAATAGTGCAAAGCCTGCATCACAAAACACAGTAATCATCAAAAGGTTGAATGCCAATGACCTGTGTGGTGTTTAATGCAGACAATCCCACAGGTCTCACACAAGCTGCTGGTGCCATGAGTAGCATGGGGGAAAAAGGTACCACACATCCTGCCCTAACTGTCAGAACTGGAACATTTTGGAACCAATAAGTCTTCTGTGGGGTCTCTAACAACAAGATCACATGGAGAAGATCTCCACAGCCTCTCTTTCTGGCTGTGTGAGCCTGGATCTGTGCACAATTCTTGGGTGGATAGTACATCTTTCTCCAGATTTCTGTTATGCCTTGTATGCCCAATCCTGCAGGAATTGAAACCTGGAAAAAATTTATATTGAAATCTTCCCTAGCAACCTCATGGAAATGTCGTAGGTGTTTTTAAAAGCAAGCTCATGTCTTTTCCTACATATCTTTGAATAGAGCTAGAGAAAATGATGAATGAATGCATAAAAATTGTCCCCAGGTAATTATCAGATTAATTCAACTAGTAAAACTTACAGTTTATCATGTTACTTTTATATGTGGGTTATAGGTAAATTTAAAGATCAATGTACCAGGAGACAGTGTATCACTGAATGATGAAACCTTTGGCAGGAAGCAAAACTAGGAGAAAATGAAATTGCATTTTATCAGTATTAAAGGTACTGATTTTTTTTCTAAGAAGAGAGAAGATTAATGTTCCTATTCAAGTCAGATATGTGTTTATCTATCTTCTACATTTAGTATTTTATAAAAAAAACCCACACTGCTGTGCCATTATTTTAGGAGTAGGATTTAGCTGTTAGGAGGTCCCTGGCTGGGCACTGACCCAGCAGTGTAGGGGTCAGCTTCTCCATGATCTGAACTCAGGGTCACTGATTTGGCACCAGCTCTGTTACCCCCAGCTCTGGCTTCATCTCTGGGGGCAACAGAGGGATGACACCCCCACCCACTGCAGTCACTGCCTGACAAATCACAGTCCTGTGGGACTGGAGATAGGGAAGGCTGGGGGGTTTCACGTATGAGAAAATGTGTACCTGCTAACAAGAGATTTTTTCCTTTCATTTGGTTTGGTTTGGCTTGGTTTCATTGTAGCATTTGTAATCCTTATGTTCTTGAGACTTGTTTACTGTAATTTTCACCGTGATTTTTAGTGTCCCTAAGTGGGCCAGAAATATCCATTTACTATATTTTAATGAAACTATTAAAACATTAATAGGACTAGCAGAAAATTCCTAGCTTCATATGTATTATTTGTTCTCTCTTGTACATAGCAAGTTTCCAAATGTGATCCATCCAATCAAACTGAAAACTATGAAGGAAACAAATTTTTGGCCCTTGCTATGTCACTGGTATCATTCCAGCTATTGTCAAAATATATTTAGAGAAAATAAGAAACTCCAGAGTAGAAAAATGGTTAAAAGTCTTTGTAATAGCAAAGTGCCCAGAGGTTATATGCCAGCAGGAGACTAATGTTGTTGTGCATCATCTATCTAGTATAATATTTATTTGTGATATGATCAAATATTTAATCCAATATGGGCTTCATGTTTATATTTTCTTTATAAATAAATTACATTTGTTTCTTTCTGCCTGATGATTTTGTCACTTTTCTTCTTCCCCTGTCAGCATTTAGTCTAACAAAAAGCAATTGTAAGCAGCCAGTATCTGCAAATATATTTTAGGAGTTGCCTACCATAGGCAGGAGGCCTTTAGAAATGGAGCATTATCTGTATTAGTGAGTTGACACAAACTATTGATTCTCATTATTATGTAACTATTATGGACTAAATAGAAAGTTCTTTCCACTTGTTTTTGTTTGTTTTTTGGTTGTTTACTTTGTTTGTTTTTTTTCCCCAGACCATGTATGTATTGGTCTTGTTCTCTGTTCATTTTAACAGTGTTATAAAATATTTTTAAGTGAAAATTCTATTACGAGGTTGTGTAAATTAGATGGAGTTTTTTTGGCCACTAGAAGTACTACAACAACAACATATTACTAGTAAAAGAGGAAAAACACAAATTAAAAAAAAATATGTAGGTCTGCCTTAAAATAAGTGTAGAATATCTTTCATTATCATGCTGTAGTCTGGATTCCTCAGGCCATTTCTTTTGCAGGCTACCGTATATCTTACAGAGGATGAAAAAGTATACTCAACAAAGAAAATTTCAAAATATATTTTAATTCTAATTTTCAACAAAAAGGATGAAGCAACCTCAGTGATATAACTAGATACCTCTTGGAATTTGTAAACAACTTACTGTGCAAACACATTAGAATCTGACCAGGCTCTTACTTGTCATGTTCACATTGAATGTCTATTCCAGTTTAGACTGAAGTTTTTCAAAGAAGATGGTAATTTATATCCTAAATTACACTAAATTGCATAATAGTGGCATACTCAATTCTGAGATGAAGGAGTGAGGTGTATACTGTTACTGGAAATGGAAGAAACAGCTGTTTAATGAGGGCTCGTGTTACAGCACCTGTTTCTGAATTCTCTAAGTAAATGGAAAAATTGGGTTAATGGTTTTGTTTATCAGCCACTTTCCAGTTGTTTGTATCTATTCTGAAGATAATAAACTTCTAGGGGGCTTACAGGACTATAAGGCATAATAGCACAGTTTAAAAACATGTTTTTTTAAAAATATGGGAAAAACATATTATTAGTTTTGAAATTTTTACGCTTGATCAGCTCCGACAGTAAGCATTTTACTTAAAAATTATTCACCAATTCAGAATTAATACTCTTTGATAGAAGATAATAATTTTATGCAAATTAATCTACCAACTACACTACCATAAAATAGATACAGTAAATATAATAACAACAAAGCAATTAGAGGCTTTGTTCTAAAGGATCAAAAGCAATTTGAAACATTCTCCCTGGGTTAGATAATCTTATTTTGGCTGTTAAAGTACACCTGATACCCCTCAACTACCCCATTTCACACCACAAAGAATTAACATTACTGATAAACTGAGTTTCCAGAGTCTATGGTGCAAAACTGAAATTAAGAAACCATCCAGCAGTCGCCTGTCTCTGACAGATTTTTAAGCAGATCAGAGACATTGCTGTCTGCTGCTCAGCTGGGGAGAAGGAAAGCCACTGCTACCCCTTCTGCATGTCCTAATGGTTCTGCCAAGGGACTTTTACATGGAAATGTTGTTGTTGTTTTTTTTTTTTTTCCCCAGGCACAAGTTTGCTGGAAATATCCAATGAGAAGTGTACAGGCATAGGTACGATTATTTTTCATTTTTCTATTCCTAACGTGGAAAATCTGCTGAGGTTAACCAATATATGTCAACTATTCCCATTTCTTTAACTTTTAGGGTAATTGCACAATTCCAGTAAAGTTATTTTTAGTAAGATATAACTATTTTGGGGGAGAATCCTGTATTTTAGAGACAGTTTCCTTGGCTGGGTAGCATCAATGGTTTTGTAACAATGCAGTGTAACTGTTGGTGTTTGCTTGCTTTTTACTGAATTATTTTGTTTTTGTTTAAAAATGCCAGTGCAAAGTTTATGCAACTAGTGTAAACTAATGTGTGACTTGCTTTAAGAAAACACTGATGTCCAGCAGAGTTTTCCATTTACCTTACATCAGGGCCCAGATGTACACTTAGAAAAAGATTTTTAAAGTGTTTGACTGATTGCTCTTGGCATAAATATTTCCCTTTTAACCTTGAGAGTCCCATAACATTCAGTTTGATGGGGTGGGATATATATGTGTGTCAGAAATCAGTCTATAATGTATGAGCTGTTAAACAGTTACAATTATTACAAAGTTTTTGATATACATGCTCTTCCAAACGCAGGTTCTCACAGCAGAGATGACTGAGTCGTTTTATAACTTCAAGGAATATAGTGGCAAGAATTATTTTCTACACAAATATATCTGACTTAATGATGGGTGACTAATAGCTATTCCAAAATAACACAATAAGTGTTTATAGGAGTTAACTTTCAGCCACTGTGTGTAGTTGCACACCATCCCCTGATTTAATTTCTATATAAAACAAAACCCCCCGATGTTACATGGTTTGGGGTTTTTCTTTATTTTGGATCAGCTGTTATATACTAATCTAGGATTTAAGGATATATGTGTTTTCTGACTATTAGGTTCATTATGGATCTTGTAAGCAGTGTACTTAGCGAAACAGTCTTACTGTAATTGTGTTAAGATTTTCTGTTTGGTAGCATAGTATCATTAATTACATGGCTGTTAAGGGGAAGATAAAGAAAGAGAAATAATCAAGCAAGAAGAAAATTGCAAGAAAAGGGTAGATTAATCTTTTGTCCTCTTTTTCTGTTCTATATTCCTATTTATCTACTCCTATTTTCATTCCATTTTGTTTAATGTTTTCCTCATAGAATATGGTTAGAAAACCTTATCAAAAGCTAAGATTATAAAAAAAATTCATTAAAAATATGTTCATTTTCTTCATATTTTCTTTTGCTAACTTTATCCAGGTTCTTTTCCTGTTTCTTTTCTCTTGAAACCTGAAATATATTCAAAATCATCGGGAAAAACAGTCAGAATGGAGCATCAAACTTCATTCAATATGTTTTGTGTTTTCTCTCTTAATAAAGAAAAAGCCACACAACTGACACAAATATTTTCCTTTGAAAAATATGTTTAAATAATATATTAAATCATACACTTCCCATCTGAATGATGAAACTGAGGAAACGTAGTGCCTAGAATAGGAAACTTTATACGTAAAATGCAGAGACGTAATTTTTCAGATCCTGTAACTGAATACAATTACCCAAATTGAATGGTTTTATTTTTTCTTTTATAATGTCCCTCTTGCTAATTACATGGGGTGTTTGTTTGCTTGGGATTTTTTCCTTTGTGTATGACATAATATTATAATAAAACAAAGCACAAACCAATTATAAAAATGCAGATGAATATATGCGTAGACCAACTATTCTTTTTATCAGTTGAATGAAAGTAGTGTTGCTGATGCAGTGAAAAAATTGAAATTATTTCAATGTAAAACTTTCAGCTCTGCATTTAAAGCCTGGGGGTATGCACGGGAAGCATTTCCAGCAGGGTCCGCTAACAACAATATACTTTTCCAATAAAAAGTTGCTATTCAGTAATCTCTATGGGGAAAAAAAAAAGCAGGATTGACAATGTGCTGGGAATGTCAACCTATATGATCCTGATTGATTGACCTATTTCCTCCTTGATGAGTTCAAAAGTTTGATAACATTAATTATTTAAAACTCTGATGTATTCAGTGAACTATCATCATCATTTGCTGTTATATTCAATGCATAGAACAAATGACAGTGGAAGTAATTGGAAAATCTGAGTCTCAGAAAGGTTAAGTGACTTTCCTGAGGTCACAATGAGGATTTTTTTACCTCTTGACTTGAGAGCCACATTTAGCTCCTTCTCAGGCTTAATCCAATTAGTAGTTTGCTCATCAGTTCAGCCTAAAGAACAATTATCTTCAGCCATCTGCTTTTATCACATAGTATCTGAACCTGCCCTACCTGTTCTTCTGGAGATGGACATGAGGTCAGATGCCGGTTTCCTTTTGCAATGCCCAGAACATAACATAACCACATAACTTCTCTGCAGAATAATGAAGCGGGTCTGGCCACCTGCATTTTACTGTGCCTGTCCTAGGCAAGTGCCTCAGCCTTCATATGATCTTTAGAAAGAATCCTAAGCAGCTGAATACTTTTTCTCTCCCGCTTCAGCAGCTATAGCTATGGACATTAAAATAAACTGCATTGTGTTGACTCTAAAATAAATGTTCTGTAGCAGTTGGCAGATCTTTGTTTTAAATATATCATCATGAGGGTTTGTCAAAATACAGTGCTTCAATCAACAATGCATTGAACCCAACAATGAAGTAGGTAGTTCTAGGTATGCATTTACTCTACTTGATTGGGCCCATTGTCTACTGAGTAGCACTGTTTTGTTCTGCTTGGAAAGAGGGAGTCGGGGAGGATTCTTTTAATAGATGTCTTGGACAAAAAATAAAGCGCAAACGCGGCAATATTATATCTGAGAACTGTTTATTGATAAAGAAGGGTAAGTGTTCCTACCAAGGGGGGGAATAGAAAAGAGGGAAATGGAGAAACGGAGAGAGACAGAATAGGAGACAGATTGTTACCGCTGTACCCCGGGCACCCCGTCGACGTTGGCAGAAGGAGAGTGTGTGTGTGAG
>VZRP01006422.1:177950-280318 GCA_013397995.1 Malurus elegans
AACAGTAGCATTAATTGATGATGGACAAACGGGTTTGTCTAGAGGCCCAGGAAAATTCTGCTGCAGAATTGACCCCACTGAGCGAAGGTAACGCACTTGGAAATGCTCCATAGAAACCACTGCTGCAGGCACAGAAAAGGTCGTATAGGTCAGGCATTTTCAGAGTCCAGAGATATCTTACATGCAGTTTTAAGACAATAACAATATGGCCCACTAGGACCAAGGGGCCAGTTGGATATTGGAAAACTGCAAAGCAGAGGTTCTTGGGGCCTCTGCTTGATCAGCTGAAGATGGTGTTGCAATAATGACTTCCATAAACTCTTGTCATCATCCGAAGAGGGACTGACCATCCTGTTCTAAAGATTTGAATACATGGTGAGAACATCCTTATTCAAAGAAACACAATTCTCTCTGCCAAAAAAAACTCCCTAAACATTATCTCTGTGAGTGTCTGTGCAGCATAAACCTACAAGACCCAGACCCCTCCAGGGCTAATGATGCAAGACCCTTTTTCTCTGCTGATGGTTAACATTCATGCAATAAATTCTTTCTGATTAACATTATCCATTTCATACTGTTCATAAAATTTATTAGTGTGCACACTTTAAACTCCTCTTTTCTTTTTGTTCACTAAGTACATCTTGTCCAGGTATATTTTCTTCCTTTACGTATGATATAGTTTCTAATGCTTTGTCTATATTTAGAATTTTCATTTTTCTCCTACAAAATTCTTGGTACTTTACATACAATTCTGGAACTGTTGAGTATTCTCCTGTTATGGTTTTGTTTTTGTTTTTGTTTTTTGTTTTGGTTTGGTTTTTTTTCCTACTGAAATTGCATCCTTCAATTTTAAAACCAAATGAACTTAAGAATAAAAATACTAATTTGAGGACCAAAGATGCTCCAAGGGGACAAAGGCTTTTCTAAGCATGAACCTAAACCTGTATCTTCAGTAATAAGCTCATCTTCTTACAGTCAGCAGGTGTATGTTGTAATCAAAATAAAGAAATCAAAATAAATCTCCAGTTTTTATTCTAAGTTATATTTTCTCACTGTTGATTCGTTATTAGATTTGTGGTTTCAGTAATCACTCTGGGCATGAGGCAAATGAGTTAGATGATGCAGTGACCAACAATTTCAGTTTATTAAAATCACCATTTGCAGATTCATTACAGACTTCCTGTATTCATAGCTATCACAATATTAAGGTACAGGTAAACATATAGCTCTGAATAATTCAGAATGCAACTTTATAACGATTTCTCTTTTCCCTCCTTTTCATTTCTTCTCTGCATCATTGCAATACCACTGTATATTTTCTCCTTTTCCTATTATCTCTCTCTTCTCTTCTCTGATTACTTTCATTCCTGTTGCTCTTCCTCACTATCTCACACTATTAAAAAATGTGGTCATATTTAAATATATTTTTTATGCTCTGTGTGCTTTTATATGCTCAATAAAATATTTGTCATGCAAAACAAGATATACATATAATAAATTTTGTGCACTGTCAAAAGCTCATGCTGTATAAGTGTTGTTAATCTTTTGACTATCCCTTGTTGGCCATACTTTCCTAGTTCTAATGTGAAGAATATTGAATTTATTTCTGTGCAATTCCTCTATTTTTGTTTTTTTTTCTCATAGAGTCATGATGCTGTACAGATATTTGAGATGTTTCTGTGCTAAAAGTAAATAATAAATTCAACTTAATAAGCCTGGGCAATAATAAACCTGTAACATATATTATATATGAGAATGTTAAAGAAGAACTCACAGATAGGTCATTGAAATAACAAGAAGCAAGCTTAGCTGGACACTAAAGGAATGAGAAAAAAAAAAAGGGAAAAAGCCTCAGCAGAAAAAAAGTCTAACTTAAAGTAACTATTGAAGTAATGTCGAATCTCAGAAATTCCATGGAACTCTCAGTGTCAGTTTGCAGTTATTTTTGGTGTATTAAAAAAAAAAAAAAAGAAAAAAGTAATTATTTGTATATTAAATTTTGACGGTGTTACTCAAACTTTCCTTTCATCCATATTCTTGTAATCTTCAGTTGCTTAGAGACATTCATGACCTGGAAGTAAAGTCTTTCTATTACCTATCCTGCAACACTTCTTTTAAATTCTGCTCTTGCAGATATTCAATCCATTTCTCTAGCTCTCTTAGAACTTTATCAAGACTTCAGTTCTGAGAAATTGAAACTTCCAAAGTAGAAATGATAGAATTGTATAGCAAGATATAACTGCCCTCAAAACATATTGGCACAACCTTTACCACAGCATTCTCAATTTATTATCTGCTGGAAATAAACAAGCAAAGAAAGAAATGTTTCTTATTTAGTTCCTCAAGTTTCCACCGATAGTAGGGTAGGAGCAAAATGCTATGAAAATGTAATCATGTATGTTGTGATAAACATGGGTGTTTTTTGTTTTTTTTTACAGATTACAATTTCACAAAAACCCGGCAACATTCTTCATTCTTTTAGGACCTTAGCCCACACCAGAATTACATGTGAAAAGGCAACATACTCAAATGTTTACTGTTACAATGTAAAAAAAATCTCTAAGCAGCCAGTCTTTCAACCGAGTAAACACGCAGCTTTACTAAACAATTAACTTAATGCAAAAACAAATGAGGATAAGATTTTCATTGTTTATTTTAGTCCTTTGCAAGACTAATATTGCCAAAGAGACGGAAAGATTGTAATAGAAAGCTATGACTATTCCTATGCATTCCAGATACATCTTCTGTGGTATTCTCATACTTCATTGATTCTCTTGTCTTTAATGATCATTGCTAATCTGTGCAATGAACAAGTATAAAACTAACATAGATGAGCAGCCTGAACTTCTTTCAAGTAGATTTTATAACAGCAGCCTATAAATACTTGATATGCAGATCACAGACCTGACATCTTATATTTGTACAATTAACGAGAATGATTGCTTTGCAATCGTGATTGTTTCCTAGGAAATTGTTTCACTGCAATAAAGATAAGTTAAGCTTAGACTACCATCTCCCATACTCTGAATACATCTTATAGCATAATACTCTGACATGTGTCCTTAAATGTTTTAGACTTTCTCCTTTTAATGTCCACAGTATTAGAGTTAACTTATGCTGCTAAGTTTGCAATTTAGAAGGAAAAAAAAGAGACTCATTTATAACTGACCAAAATAGAGATAGTTCAGAGAAGTTTTTGAGATGTCTGACCTGGTGTTTCATTTTACCACTGTTGCTTGTTGAATCTCTTATTGCTCCACTTGGCCTGGAAAAGACCTATTACACTTGCATAGCCAAGGATTTTGTTGTGCTGGAGAGCAGCTTTAAATTTTTGTGAAACTTGTGTCAGGTAATATTTTCTCCACCGAAAACAAAATCAAGCAGATAGATAAGAGTATTTCAAATTATTTCTCTAATTTAAGAGAAGGAACGTAGTCCATCTCAGCTCAGAGACACCAGATGGGACATTTAACCATTTCACATCTATTCAGGGATAGAAGTCAGACTCTTCAACTCAGTGTAACCATTGATGTAATTTTTCCCACTGACTACAGAGCTTTCGTTCTGAATCAGAAAAAATCACGTTCATGAGAATATGCCAATTCTCATCCTGGAAGCTGACAAATCAAAAAGGAGTAAGGATGACTCTACTGTGCACTATTTCAGAGGGTAGATGTGGCCTCAAAATTCATCTCATCAAAGTACCTAAGCAAAGGCGTAACTTTATAACAAGCCCCACTAACTTACACAGTGTACTTAGTGTTAAAAAACTGCTTCAAAATTCACTAACCTTAATGAGCTCATGAATCAGGCCTCTAAAATGAAGGAAAGGGTAATGGTGCTCATAAAATAATTAGAAATTTGCTAAAATTTTACTGGTGAAAAATAAATATGAAACAGGTTCAACCTGTGTCATTTTTATTATTATTGTGATTTTCTTTAGGGGAGAGAATTCATGGCCAAAATAAAGGTCTTTAAATTGTAACTACATTAACCAGGATATAGCTGAACATAAGCATAGTAAAGTAGTAAAAAGTAGTGTAAACGGCAATGGTGTATAAACATTCTGTTAAACAGTTACAGTATAGCTAAAGACAATGTATGAATATTTTACATAACTATGTGATCTGTGTGACCTCCAAAGAGGCAATAAAGGCCGTGTAGTTGCACATAATACAGGTTCAAGTAATAAAAATTAGTAAAAGTGTGAGATAAGCAAAAGAAGTTTACAAATAGGCAAGGCATTCTGCATATATTCTGTATTTAAATATACAAGAAAGATGTATTAAAAAAGACTGCTCCATTCCAAAATGGTAAAAGCAGTATCAGGAACAGATAAAACTCCCTCATAGACTCTTTATGTGACACAACAATACCTCCAGTACAAACCAGGAAAATCAGAGAAGAAAAAGGGCAGGCTCGTTTCGGTTCTGACATCTTTCAGCAATGAACTCCCTAGACCAATCCCCTGGGCCTCTTGCAACCAACAACCACCAAGGATTATTGATATCAGTGATAATTAAACAGCTTTGGCTGCATATTGTTGTAAGAGCTTATTTACAATATTAATGCTAAAGAGGAAGGTTTTAAAATGCAGTAGTAATGATTCATATTTTGTTAGAATAAGTCAGTAGCATGTGTTAATGAATAATTCTAGAAAAAAATAATTTTTTATGTTTGAAATTTCTCATCACAGTGGTGTCTAGATACTCGACAGATGCATCAACTCATACATATATGCATAAAAGCTTATACAGTTGAGACAATTCTTAATACTCCATCAAACAAAATCTATGCCATGTGCTAGTAGTCCAATTTTCACTTCTGACCTGCTCACCAAAACTTGCAGAAGGGGAGGGACAGACAGTGGAAGTTATAATAAATTTTATTCTGATACATTTGCAAGTGCTTGTTCCAAGTAATGAAGCATTACTAAAAACGATGATAGGAACAAAACACTCAGAAACAGAAAAACTAACACGGAATAATTTAATATTTTCTACTTTACTTTCTCATGAGAATTATCTTTGTAACTTGAAGCTCTTACTGTTTCATTGTGAAATAAGATTTAATCACTGCTGCTTAAATTGCTTTACTTGAGCTTTTAAAAGTTTGGGTTTGTTTTTCTTCAGGTGTTCAACTTCAAAGAAGAATGTACTTAACAATTATGGCTAGTTAGGTTGCTACTATTTTCTTCATTTTGCAATAACAATTAAGTGTTCTATACATTATGTTAAGATTTATCTAAAAGCTACATTTTTTCAGAGTGTCATGTGCTATTGCCAGAAATGCTATTCAGAGAGCATTGATGAAAAAATACCTCTATTTAACACAGAATTAAATACACTGTCAAATTATTGTAAGTTTTAGTGAAGAATGACATATCCTTTCTTTATTGAAACACCAAGTAGCAACCTATACTAATTTTTTTAACAAAGGTAGAAAATAGATGCAACTTGCCAGGATTTTATAGAAAAAAAAAGGGACATATCTTCTTATGAATGCTGCAGGTGTAATGGAACACATCAGTCTTGACAGCTATTGATGACTGTCACTTACCATGGAGTTTACCACTCCAACCGTAAAGCCAACAGAGAAACACTTTGATCATTCCTAAACCATTTAAGTGTAACCTCAAATCATTTTGTATTAGAGTAGTCCTAACACATGAGATAGCTCATGGCAACTTGGCTGTCTTTGTCCAAAATACAGTCTGTTCTATGTGTTCTACAATTTCTGCTACTGAACAGCTGAAGTCATGTAGTATTGAGCTGTTGTCTCTAAAGTGATGGTGTGATTAAGTTCTCATTCTTTCAATAATTTCTATCAGCTGGGGTTTGACTCTAATGTAGTCTTCCCAAAGCTCTCCTTGTTTTTCCTGGTTGTTAATGGAAACAAGACAGATAATTGCACAATGCAAACTTATAACTTTTACTGCATCTGCAACAGAAAGTATTCTTAAGACAGATTTTATAAGGGCACTGACTGCACCTTTTGAATGTAATTAAACTGTTATCCTACTCCTCTATATTTCATAAAGTTAGAAGCACTTAATTCTATTCTCTCTTAGACATAGTTTCACTAAGATTGTGTTAAATACATCTTTTGGTGATGGAAAAACCCCACGATTTTAGTCTTGAATTCAGAAGCTATAAAGTATACTTTTCTGAGACAAAAATCAGGGAACTAACTTTACTAAAGGGTAGATGTTCATAAAATCACTAATCTCTGTTTGAGATTCCCATGGCCGGAATTTATGCATACAGACTGGCATTATAGTCATAGAGCGAATTAAGCAATTTGATGATGTGATTCATTTCATCCTAAACAGATGTCTGAAAGAAGTTAGACAAACTGCATCCTTAAAGGATGAAAAAAAGGAAGTCTTGAGTGAGTAGAATGGTTGTAGACGTCTATATTCCTGTTCTTCTGATGTTACATTTTCAATTTGAAATCTGTCATAGGGATCAATGTGTGTTTCTAAAAGATATTTTTTTTTCCTTTTTAAACTTTTGTGTAAAAATCTGCACTATGATACAGACTATGAGGAGTGGCTGGCGATGCTGGCATTGTTTAACCTGGGGAAAAGAAGGCTCAGGGAAGACGTTAGCACTCTTTACCATCTCCCTCAAAGGAGGTTTTAGCAAGGGGCAGATTGGCCTCTTCTCCCAGGCTGGACAAAGTGACCAGTGACTGGACAAAGCCTTACACAGGACATAGTCTTAAGCTACACCAGCAAAAGTTCAGGTTAAACTTCAGGAGGATTTTTTTCATGGTAAATTTTGTCAAGTATTGGAAAAAACTGCCCCTGAGATGGTGGGGTCAACATCACTGGGGGTTTCCAAGATACAATTGGACGTAGCACTTGGTGTTATGGTCTTGTTAACGCAGTGGTGTTCAGTCTGATGTAGGACTCGATCTTGGTGGTCTTTTCCTTAATGATTCTATGATTCTTGCAAATTACCTAAAAAAATAAATGTTACATTTTTGGGTCAAATTTGGAATTTTATGATTTTACTTTTTATTTAAAATAATTGTTATTTTAAGGAATTTGTGAAACCTGTGCCAGTGAAACAGAGATACCTTCTCTTATGCAGCATACTACAAAGCAAAATTATCATCTACTAAGTAACTATAGTGTTCTCTATTGTACAAATTGAATTACAATTTTTAAAGTAAAGTAGTATTTTCATAGGAGTCATTCAAATCCAGTTTCATCTCAGGTTTGTGTTTTTAGCATTTTATGAACAACTTGCATTTATTTGCATACTGGAAGAAGGATTTCAGAATGCACCCTAGAGCTTTATTAAATTTGTCTCCTGGAATATTATTCCAGAGCCCTTTTATTAAAGAGAACACATTGCAGTATTTTAGGGAAGAGCTGAAGCAATAGCAGAAGTCTTCAATGTTTATTAAAAAAGCAGAGACTCAGCATTCAGAATTAATGTAGGATTTTTTTTTGTGGCAGAGATTGCTTCCTGAAAACACTTTGGAAACTCAGTATCTAGTTATGTTTTGTTGGTATTTTTTTGTTGCATTCTGTTTATTTATTTGCATGTGGTTTTTGTGGTTTTTTTTTTATTTTTTTGGTTTTGGGTTTTTTTTTTTTGTTGTTCTTGGTTGGTTAGTTGTTTTGGGGGGTTTTATTTATTTTCCTGTCTCCTTTCCCATGTTTTAGTAATGGATGTTAAGTCTAAATTCTGTTCCCTTTTTGCAGGTGCCTACATCTGCTCTCTATGATGGAAATGTGCTTTTATATTTTTGTTATTAAAAATGCGTTCACACGTTTTTGATCATATCTTCTTATTTTCTTCTAATTACAATAAAGGCTGGGAAGAATTTTTTCACAAGAACATTGACCAAGCGTCAGTCTTATGATCAGTCTTAGAAAGGATGTTAAGGACCTGCTCTTTAAGAAGATAAATCCTATTGCCTAACTTCCACTAGGAACGCAAGTCCCACATTGACTGAGTGCTGCTTTTTATCTATCCTAAACTTTCCATATACTTACAAGGGGGAATTGACACTTCAAGTATTAGAAAATAAAACGAAAATTACTCATTCTCAAAGGTCCTCTCTGAAATATTAATCTTCCCAAAGCAGACTTCCCTAGTTATCCATGAAGTAGGAAATGCGTCTTCTTTTTAAGATTTATGACCAGCTTTCAAAATGCCCCAGGTAAATATCAATTTAATAGGTCTCCTTGGAGGTATGAGACAGAGAAACTAAACGTCTGAGGCTTTTATTCCTATCCAAATTTCTATTGCTGCTCCTCTTCACAATAATTAGTTTTGCTTAGTTGCAAAACGCAATAAAAGTGACATGAGGGGTACAGATGCTCAACAATATTAGGTATCTTAGGCTACTTATGGGAGTACTCTGTATACTTTAGCTCCAGAGAGGGAATCCATTTTATAAAATTGTCACACTATCTTTTCACAAAAAAGAAAAAAAAAAAAAAAACCCCCCCCCAAAAAAAAAAACAAAACCCCCAAAACCCCTAAAAACCAAAACAAAAAAACCCCAAAGTTAAATGAAAATTAATTTTACTATCAATACAGTGATTCTAAATACAACCAAAACTATCTATACATTGTTTGAAGTTCTAATTTAAGCTCATCAACACCTGAATTACAAAAAGTAACAAAGATATCTAAAATACTTAAAATATCTTTCCCTTCAGTCATTTTCAGGAAGAAAAAATGTTAAAAATATTTGTGCTTCTAGACAGAATGATATGATTTTCAGTCTAAAGCCACTTAAATTTTGATTGTCTTCCACTGCTTTCATCTATCTGTCTATCTATCTATCTATCTATCTATCTATCTATCTATCTATCTATCTATCTATCTATTTATCTATCTATCATCTATCTATCTAACTATCTGAAATACTTCCTTATTCTTTCCCCAAACTGAAATCAGGAGTCTGCTCACAGATAGCAAGGAATGGTGGAGAGTGTTAGTGTCATTCCTTGAGAATCCCAGTGCCCAAAATTCTGCTTTAAGATCAGATGGTTTTGTCATTGGTACTGTAAATTAGATATCATATTCAGATTCAGGAAACAATTCCATATTTATTCTCCATAGAAACATTTGACCTACAGACCACTTTGATAAATCTGGATTTTTAAAAATAGCTGCTAGTAGTAAGAAGAGTGACAGAACTCGAGATTTACTTTTAGCTAATTTCTACAAAAAAAAGGTTGTACACATAGTCAGACTCACTGTCACTTCCAATATATTCTTATATTCATCTTCCAGCTGTCATTTCCACGCTTGTTGAGCATCACTGCCACACAATACTTTGCTCACAGCCGCTAAGGGCCGGATATCCACACAGAACAGGATTCTTCTGGACTTTGGTGACAATTGTATTCATGCAAAGAATAAAGTTTAGTTCACATATTCTACAGTGCCACCAAGGAAAATTTAGCTTGTTTTGATTTTTTTTTCATGTATAGAAACCCAGTACATTCAAGACAAAGCCGTGTATTTCTTCTTTTGCTTGTGCTTGCTGCATTTACCAAAACTTTCCACATACTCCCCTAAAATTCCTTTTTTTCTTTACCTCTCAAAAATGCCAGAAATATTAACTGTTTCTAATACAAAATACTAAGTTTGAAATACGGTATGTATGCTATGTATGCATAAGAATACTGAGTTATTTCCATCTTCATAAAAAGCGTTTTTCAAAAATTCTTGTCATCATGCTTTTAAAAATGGTGCTGCATTGGGAGCCATATATAGGTAGAAAATGTTTAAAACACACCAGGGTAAAATGAAATCAGAATGGAAAGTATATTTTAAAAAAGGTGAAATCACAGCAGACAGAAAACTAATTTCTTTACTAAAATTAACTGGTAAGATATGATTTATCATAATTTTGCATACTCAGGAATAGTCTTATCCTCTTCTTTATGAGACAAGGTAAAATAAAAATAAATAACTGTGAAAAGCGTACGTAATATGCTTTTAAATGCCTGTAGTCTGTTAACACGTGTCAAGTTAAGACTAAGCATTAAACCTTCTTTTTTTTTTCTTTTCTATTGTTTGAGGAAACTGCTGTTACACCATAAAATACGATTTGATATCACTGGGATTAAATTTCACCTCTTTCTTAGCTGGTGAACTGGTAACATCAGCTGTAAATTTGCAAAGCAATCCAATGCGTACTGCTATAATAATATGCATATTATGAATGGTAATGAAAGGTACTGTGGTGGGTTGACCCTGTTTGGATGCCAGGCACCTACCAAAACCACGCTATCACTCACCTCCACAACTGCACAGGGGAGAGAAAATAAAACACAATGTTCATGAGTTCAGATAAGGACAGAGAGAGATCACTCACCAAATACCAACATGGGCAAAACAGACTCAACTTGGGGATATGAATTGAATTTATAACTAATGAAATCAGAGCAGGATAATAAGAAGTAAAAACAAATCTTAAAAGCACCTTTCCCTCATGCCTCTCTCTTTCCCAGCTATAGCTCCCCCCGCCAGCAGTTCAGGGAATGTGGGATTATGGTCATTTCATCACAAGTGGTTTCTGCCGCTGCTCAGGGAGAGGAGTCCTTCCCCTGCTCCAGTGTGAGGCCCTCCCATGGGAGACAGTTCTTCATAAACTTCTGCAACATTAGACCATCCCATGGGCCACAGTTCTCCACAAACTGCTGCAATGTGGATCACTCTTCCATGGCTGCAATCCTTCAGGCACAGCCTGCTCCAGTGTGGGTCCTCACATACAGAATTTTTTATTCAATACATTTCTGTTAAGGTGCATCAAAGTAAATAGTAAATTCAAAGAATTATTTGAAGAAAAATTATTTTCCTTGCTCTAACAATTTTGAGTTATAACATACATTTAGAATGTGTGAGGGCTTTTTTTTTTTTTTTTAGTAAATATTTATCATTGTGAAATTTGTTTTATTGTTCTTTAAAGTTTCCATTATCAGGAAAAATTGTATAATAGGGAAATTTTTCTTTCCTAAAACCCATCTAAAATATATAATTTTGCCATTTTGTTTCCTCATTAAGTCTGGCTGGATTTTTCCACATTTCTCTCTATAGCATTGTCTCCTTTATGCCTTGAGGTTATTGCTGTAAACCTCTTCAATCCATTTCTCAGCAAGTTTACTATTTGGACAGACCTAGACTTTCATTCATGGGATTGAGGCTTTATGTCACAAAGGAAATAAAACTGTTTGATAGCACCTGTTCTATCTATTTTATATCTGAAATAAACTCTAGCTCAGTGTTGAAGCATTTCAAAAACATCTGAAAGTTACTGTTGCAGGAGCCCTGACTTGTGCTTAGGCTGTATTAACTGTTGTGTAAGAAAGATTTATATTTATTTGCAGATTGGACCAAATCCTCAAAGGCAGAAAGCAAAAAGAAAGTGCAGTTGTCTAACACTTATCTATGGGAAAATAAAAACTCATATCTAGATGGAATTGTGTGCTTTAAAAATTGCATGAACGCAAGAACACCTAGCAAAAATTAAGTATCTGACCATTAATCCTTTTGCCAATGGAAGCTGGTTTATTTTGCTGTAGCTCCTGCCACTATGTATTTTTCTTATTCTCTCATCATGTGCTTATTATGTAAATATAAACATAATTGCATTTCAAAAAAAGTTGCCAATACTAACAGTTTTCACTGGCAGAAGTGCGATGATCTGATAATGAAATGTGAGCCATGACATATAGAACATGTTAATACATCTTCTAGGTTGGTTTTGGTTCACTCCCTCTTCCCCCCACCCCATCTGTCTGGAATACACTTAGGCAAACATTTGTTCTTCTGTGTAGGTTTCTGTATGGCTTGCACAGAATGACAGAGTATTGGAATGTCACCTTGTTCACTATTCAGATCTCAGGCAATATTCACTCTAGCCATGAACTAACCTATAGATATTTACTTAACCTTTGTTTAAAGGCATCCACAGTCTACTCATATTAAATTATTCCAGTGTTTCATTATTGTTACCATCAGAAAGCCATTTTTAGACTGTAACCTGAATCTGCTTTGCTCTGTTTGAAAAACCCATTTAATATAGACATAAAGAACATTTTATTCCCTTCCCCATAGCAATAGCCTTTGATGAACTGGGAGAGCAACAACACTTCTGTACTCAGTCTTTAGTTTTAGAAATGAAGTGAGTTCCTTTCTAAACCTGGTCTCATACATTTTATTTCTATGTAATTGCTAATTTACATTAGTATATTTTGATCCATGAGCTGAGCTTTCAGGCTGCACAGTGTCCAGATCTGAATGCAGCTCCCCAGCACAGACCTCAGCAATGTAAAGCAGAGAAGATTCCCTTTCCACACCTTGAAGACATTGTTTATTTTCCCAGAATTATCTGTCAACACATTGATTGTCTTTCTGCAGTGGTAAATAAAAGTTTGATGTAGCTTCATTATTTCCTCATATTAATTTCTATGAAACTGCTACTTGTCCTTATCTTGCAGTTATGCAGCTATTCTCAAATGCAAAATGAATAGTTTTCTTAGCTTGCAATAATGAGACATTCTAAAAATCTTGTAGCAATCATTGTTCTGAAACATCAAGCATAAGGATATGTAAAGAATTACAATTGCAGAATCAAGTTGATATACAAACAGTAATTGTTTATATGAGAATGTAAAACAATCTGCAACTCACATGATTAATTTCTGTATTTAGACATCCAGAGTTTATTTTTTATGATGAGACCAATTTGTCTTTCAGATATTCAATGGAGATCACTGCCCTGTTATTGCAAACTCAAACAAACAAAAAAAAGAAAAATCCTTCTAGACAACTTTATCTCCTTCAGGACTATTAGAACAGATTTCCACTGGCTCAGACCCAAATCTCTGCCAAGCATATATACATGGGAAGTGGGTTCTCAGTCTTTCCTCAATCAATATTTTACTAAATAGCTTAACTTAATATTTTATATTTTAATGTGTTGTGATTTTTAAATCACATACTAGCATTTAAAAGCCAGTGTTTATTATCCCTCCTGAAAACTTAGTGCAAATAGCATAAACTTCCCGGGTTTTTTAAGATCAAAACTTATTGCCAGTGTAAATCAACAACATTGTGTGTACAAGACAAGAGGTTTTTTCAAAGCTATTTCTTAGAGTTACTGCCTTAACAAAAGGAGTTGGAAGATAAAAATAAACATCTAAGCCCAGGTGGATCTGACCTTCCGACATTAACACAGAATCACAGAACCATAGAATGGTTTGGATTTGAAGGGACCTTAAATATCATCTGCTTCTGACCCCTCTGCCATGGGCAAGGACACTCTTCACTAGATCAGGTTGCTCAGTGCCCCGTCCAAGGTTGTCTTGGATGTTTCCAGACATGGGACATCCACAGCTTCTCTGGGCAACCTGTTCCACTGCCTCACCACATCCACAACAGAGAATTTCTTCCTCATATCTAATCTAAACTTGCTCTCAGTTTGAAGCTATTTCCCTTTGTTCTATCACTAAATGCTCTTCTAAATCAACTCTCATCTTTCTTGTAGGCTCCCTCAGGATTGCGAACCCCACCAAAGCATGAACACTGCAGCCTAGGCTGCCTCCAATCTTGATGTTCCCAGCTGTCTCACTTGCATTGTCAACCATCAGAACCAGTATCCCTGTGGCAGGGCTGTCTATTACCTGGGTCAGGAAGTTATTGCCTCACGTTTTTGGTTTGTTTGGTTTGTTGGTTTTCCTTTGTTGTTTTTTTTTTTCCTCAGGAGTCTTCTGGATTGCCTACAGCTTTTTGTGCTACTTTCCCAGCAGATGTTGGGTGGTTGAAGCCCCCCAGGGGGAGAAGAGCCTGTGAACATGATGCCTCCTTTAGCTGGAGCATAAAGGCTTCTACAGTAGGGTCCCCTTGATCAGGGGCGTGTAGCAGACACTGATCAAAATGTTTCCTTTGTTGCCTTGGTCTCTGCCCACAAGCTCATGACCTGCTCACAGCTGTCCTTCAGAGACAACTCTTCACATTCAATCCACTCTTGATGCACAGGCCAACCTCTCCAGCTGTCCTTCCTCCCCTGCCTCTTGTAAATACCCTGTAGCCATCAACAGTCAGTGCTCCAGGCATGGAATTCGTTCTATCAAGTTTCAGTAATGGTGACAAGGTCACAGTTTTCTAGCAGCATGGTTGTTAACTTCTGACTCCTTCTGTTTGTTGCCCATGCTGCATGAATTGGTGCAACAGTACCTAAGCTGGGCTCCTGGCTGTGCCTCCTTCCTAGAGGAGCATCCCTCAATTCTTTTGGGATATTTCTCTGGTGTTTCCCTTTTGGCTTCTATCACCAGATGAGCCCCTGGCTTGTCTCTGTAAGACTGCAAGTGTGTTATCTAACTAAAATCTTGTCAATCATTCATCCACAATGTCGGCTGAGATTTTAATAATTTGTACAGTATTAACCCTTCCACTGCATTCTTCTTTTGGGTCATAAAATACAGATTTACTCAGTTGAATCTAAATAAAATGAGAAAAGGTGATGAGCCGTTGCTATCTCTGACATGATTTGCATGTGTTACTGGCCAAAGGAATGAGCAGAGCTCAGAGTTACTGAATTCATAATATCTAAAGACTGTATTGAAAGAGACTCTCTTCTTCATGAAGAAATGGTCTTTATATAGTAA
Source organism: Malurus elegans (assembly GCA_013397995.1). Taxonomy (NCBI): domain Eukaryota; kingdom Metazoa; phylum Chordata; class Aves; order Passeriformes; family Maluridae; genus Malurus; species Malurus elegans. The sequence continues at coordinate 192,598 of VZRP01006422.1, forward strand.
GAAAAGTAATCCCAGTGTTAATGTGGAGAAGTTATGCAGCTAATCACGGTTGACTGTGTGCTGGTCTCCCAGCTAATCAATAGGCTGGTTTATATCTAGGTGACAAAGACATAGGTGGAATTATTTCTCTCTTGGTTACATTCCCATTTTGATAAGATGCAACATTCTTCTAATAAGAACATTTTTTTTTCCTAATCAGATGAAACAGATTTAATGCAAATACATAGATAATAGAAAATTGTACAAAAAAATCGGAAGAAGGAAAGAAGATTTCTTTGTGCTGTAATGAGAACTGTTATGTTTAAGTCTACTTACATGGCCACCAAGTAAAACCTGCCACAAATCACGGGCACTGAACATTAATCAAGGGAATAGTTCTGTTTATTGAAAGCACTTGCACTTACTCTGTGCAATAATCATGTAAACCAAGACCAGATTTAATAATTGTTACCAAACTAATTTTAAACTTGCTATCTAACAAGACACCTTGATGACAAAAGTATGAGGATAGAAACTGGACCTGCAAGAGAGACTCACAGTAGCAACTTAATCTTAATTTTCCCCTCATCTCATGTGTTTCATTTCTGGCTGCAATTAGGAGAGGTCTATGTTGAAAATAGAAAATGGAAATATTTAATGCACAGGGTTATAAAATTTCACTAAGTATCATTAGTTCTGCATATATTTACCTATTAATATACATTTCTTAACTTTCTTTTCTGAGATTTGAGATCTAGGATATTTTCTTCTGTCAATTGTGATCTGATGAGTATGAGTTATGCTGAGAATATTGAATACATTGAAAACATTGCTAGAAAGCATTAGTGATTTATTTTGCATTGTACTACAATGGGTTCTTTTAGAATAAATATCCAATACTAGTAGACATCAGTTTAATATTAGTTAAAGATTGGTTATTTTAAACTTTATACATACCTTGATAAATAATTCTTCTATTATAAAATATAAAAGTATTTAATTTCTTATTGTATAGTAATAACTAATTTCTTTGTGCTGTTGTTCTGTGTTTTAAGTGAGGTTAAGTTATTCATTAAATTTAATTAGAATATCAATAAGTTTCAACATTAAAAGCCAAATAGTCATCTGCTATATTTTGCATTCTTTTTAGATTTTGATTTGCAATCCACTGAAGTAAAATTTAAGAAGGTTTTTGTAAGACTTCCCTAATAGGATTGAAAATGAAAGTTCTAGTGGCTGTATTAAAGAGTTTGCGGCCAGCAGGCATATTGGTCAAGAGCATGTTGCACTAATTCAGTTCTCTGTTTGGCTTTTAGCTACTTTTAAAGGGTACATCAATGGGGGCTGTTTTCCTTAACCATCATGACAGCTGAATAGTATTCCGACTTTGTAAATTCTGTTAATGTCCTGAGAACATTGCACAATATTCATATGTGTCAGGAAATGCTAGCTCAAACTGAATCTGATGTACAGTATAGATTAATGCAGGATTTCTAGGAGATTTTATTGGTAAATTAAAAGATCTCTAAGTTTAAGATACATGGGGGAAAAAAGCACAACCCTGTAAAACTAATAGAGGAGTGAAGTGGCAGGTACAGTCGTAGTGCTTGCAGATGGTGGTAATGTAAATGCTTAATTCACAAAATAATGAAATAAAAATTAACTTATAATGTTTCTTATGTAAATGTAATACAACATAATCAAATTCCCTAAGGATTCTTTATTTAAATTTGCTGTGTAGAAGAGGTAGAACATTTATTTTGCTTTTTTTTTCTCTTTTCCAAATAAAATTCATCAATAAATTATATTTTAAATTGTATTTTAAAAGAAAGGCTTATGCTTAAGTGCCTCTTAATAGTTGTTTCACCAGAAAATATTTTTCTTACATTGATCACAAATGTTTAGATCCAGATTATCTACTGATTTTAATAGATTCACTAAATTGAAGTCAACAATGTACAACTAAGACAGCCATGCTAGTGACAGAAAAGACCTTGAGAACAAAAGAGACTTGTACAAAACAGCTGCTGCATAAGCAATGTCAATGGAGGAAACATGGTCCATATATAGTGTTATAAAGATTAAATGATGCAGAGACAGCTTCAGGAGAAGTACATTGGAAGATCTTTTTCTTAAGAAAATTTTAAGTGATAGCAGATCAACATTTCTGAATGGTGCAATGTATCAAAAGCAGACATTCAGGAAAATATGAGTAGAAGGACACTCAGGGAAGGTATAACATTGCAGTGCTAGATAAAGAGGTTTCAGAAGACATAAAGCTAAAGTGGGGTTGGGAGACCAAGAATGTCTTTAATTGCTGGATAGGCTGTTGTTTTCCCCTTCCTATTCATATTCTAATCATCTTGGGTAAACGATTATGCATTTGCAAAGTGTCCTGCTCAATATCATTTCAGTCTTGTCAGTGTGCTATTTTATTTCCACTAATTGTACTATTTATTACAGCTCAGTTGGTTTACAGCTGACAACACAAAAAATATTCTCCAGTGATTGGCCTACTGAACAGTGCCCCATGCTTCCTTTACTGCCTTTATCGGACATTAATAGAGAAACACTATTACTGAGATGTGTTGACATCATTGATTAGGATTTTGAATATACTGGAAAGTAAACAGAAACATTAATTTTAATTTTAAACTCCATTAGGAATTTGAGAGTAAAACAAAACTGATGCCTGCAGAATACAAGTGTAGACTTCTTTAATGGAGCAGCAGACATTTACTTGGCAGTTTCTAAGGGAAACTTCCAGAATACATAGTAAAAACAATTTTTAAAAAATGAGATAATTTTCCCAACAAACGATGAAATTCAAAGATACTTATTTTACATTGGGTATGCAATATGAGAAAGAAGAGAAAAAAAGGCCATTCTTTAAACATTCATTGTAATGTATCACTGTTAACCGTTATTGTTATGTCACAGTGTGGTGATTTTTATACACAGAAATGATGTTGATAAGGTAGAATTATCTGTGACCAAAGCCCCGGCTCTTTTGAAAACAATGACAGTTTTGCTATTTAATGAAAACAGAATATCTTTCTGTATCTTATGGGATTCACCTATGCTGGCCATATGCCAGCTGTAAAGTGCTCATGTCCAGCTCCTTGGCTAATGTAAATCTCAGCATAAGAGCTGAGATCAATCAAGTCAGAGAAGAAGAAGGAAATGCAGAAAATGCAATAAAAATAAAGTAGTGGATACGAACAAATTCTGCTGTGCCTAGAGTAGCAGGACTTTTTTTAGAATTGAACATTTAAGTTTTTTGATTTCTGCAGCATAAGGAAGCTCTTTGGTTATAGATATTGATAATGCTCAATGTTGATACAATACTGTTGTTTGTCTCTCAAGTTGTGATAATGATCTTGCACACTCCACTTTGTGCAACACATTTTCCAGACATTTCTTTTTTCATCTAGTGTGGTCGTTGGGGGTGCATGGGAAGCTGAGTGGGAACACAGCCAGGACAGCTGACCCCAAGTGACCAAAGGGGTATTGCATTCTGTATGGCATTGTGCTTGGTATATACAGTGATGGGGAAGAAGGGAAAGGGGGAGGTGTTTGGAGTGGTGATGCTTTTCTGCCCAAATAACCATTACGTGTGATGGTTTCTGGGTCTCCTGGGGATTGCTGAACACCTGCCTGCCCATGGGAAATGGGGAATTCATTCCTTGTTTTGCTTTGCATATGTGCACAATTTTTCCTTTCCCTATCAAATTCCCTTTGTCTCAACCCACAAGTTTTCCAGGTATTACCCTTCTGATCCTCTTCCCAACCCCTCGATGAGGGAGTGAGTGAGCAGCTGTATGGGATTTGGCTGCTGGCTGGGGTTTGAACATGACAACCCTTCACTTATATAAAAAATAGTGACTTACTCATTAGGAGTCAGAAGAATCTGATGTCTAAAGAAAATTTTGAGGACTTAGCAAGTGAAAAGCAAAACTTTAAAATTCCAGTTACTTCCCCAGAGCCTACAGCTCTATGGTGTGCACATACTGTCAATGAACTTAATGCTTATGCCACAGTTTACTGTACTTCCTTAGAAAAGGGTTTTTCTCATTGCTACAACATAACCGAGATGCAATAAAAAACATATTTCTTTTAAGCACAAAAAAGCACTAATGGGGTAATGACTGCTTATTACGTAAAAAAATTTGATTTTCCACTTTTAATAGCTAGACTACGGAAACTATTGAGGTAGTTTGGAAGAGCTGAATTAAAATTATGGCATTTCAGATACCTTGCAAATATTCGCATGCATAGAAACAATGCAGTGATTCATAATTATTTTCAGAGAGTGATTATAAATGTGGAACAGCACTTTCCAGTGCAAGGTAATGGTCAATGTCTTTTTGTTATAAAAGCTGTCTCATGATACCTTTCTTGTACTGTAACAGGAATATAATTATTAAAAATAATTAGTGTAAAAAATCTATAAACTTTTAATTCTTTATGCTCAAATTATTTAAAAGTTGAGGTTGATGGTGATTTCTAAATACATTTTAAATGCACAATTTTCATTCTATAATTATTGCCTTAATAAATATACTAGATTGAAATGTTATGAGTGTTTTAAATATTAAAGATTGTGAAAAAGACAATTCCAACACACAGCCCTTTATGTCTCCTTTATCATTGCACTTCATCACTGGATGTTTCTATTCATTTCCAAGTGATTTTGCAATTTATTTTTTTTTGCAAGTTACAGTAAAGCATTAAAATCCATAATTATTTATAATATTTTATGTATAATTCATATACCAACAATTTTTGGAAAAAAATAAATTGTATTTTTCCAGCAGCTATGAATTTTTTTTTTTCATTTTTTTTTTTTCCTGCAAAGGGATCAAAAGCCTATTTGTCAGTTATGAGATCTGGAATAGCTACTTGAGTGATAACCTTTAAAAATTAAATAGAGTCATTTGAAAAACATTCTTTGTGCTATAAAACCTATCTTCATTGGCTATTATCCAGCTAAGAAAAGAAAAATATCTAAGAATATTTTATACAGATTAACACAAGTAGATATCAGCAACTCTATCCATATTTGGGCATTAAAGATAGGTTCTTCACTGAGACAGACGGTGGTCAGTCACTGGAACAGGCTTCCCAGGAATGTGGTCAGGGCAATAAGCTTGTCAGAGTTCAAGGAGTGTCTGGACATCAGTCTTAGCCATATGGTTTGGTTTTAGGTGTCCTGGGAGGAAAACGCAGTTAACTTCACAATCCTTATGAGTCCTTTCCAATTTGAGATATTCTACAGTTCTAGGATTCTATGATTTCCAAAATAAAGAAAAAATGCAGAGTTTAGTCTTTCTCATTAGGAAAATTCAGTAAGAATTTTTTTTTTTTATCCATTACCTTTCAATAATGAAATATTATAACTATTTTCCCTAAACCAACAGTAGTTCTCTGTTAAAATTACCTTATTTGTACAGCCACAAGGATGACAAAAAATCTAAAAGTCTATATTCTGTGTTAAAAGTAAATTTGGTGCCAGGGTTTTCTTAAGATTTCAGACTTGTTTTAGGGGCGTAGGTTTGGGTGCTGTGTTTTTTCGGTAGCTTTTTCTTTTTTGGTACATAGATGATATCGTTTGGTTGACAGTTTAAATGCTGAGGGGAAAATACTTTCAGCACCTGAGTATTTTCTAATACATGATCATGGTGAATAACTAGCACTTTGCCTGTGTGGATAAAGGACCTTAGTTCTTTATGTTAGTCTATTAGCTCTGCAAAGGGAAAAAGAAAGAAAAATTATTTCTTTAAATAAGTGATTAAATGTATAATATCAATATAAAAGATGAAATAGTTAGGAAAAATAACTAGAGCAATCCTTTAAGGAATTCTCTTTTCTCTAAGATGGCAGTAGAAGGAAATAGTTTCCATTTCACAGAGTATATTTAGAAAAAATGAAGCATTTTTCAGCAAATATTATCTTATAGGTCATGTACTGCCGCAGTTGATTTAAAAGTAGGTGAAGATTAAACTATTTTCACTTATCAAAGAGCTTGTATATTTCTTATGACTTAATTCCCATTTCAGAAGAACTGAATTAGTCAGAAGGAAAGTCAAACCCATTACTGCGTTAGTCTATGTGATGTGTTGGCAGGTGCTCATGGGAATCATTTGTTAAAACATCACAAAGTAGGTTAGAGTAATTTCCCACCTCCTTTTGGAACTCTTGTAGCTTCTGTCTCATAATAATTATCATTGTTCTTTTTTCCCCCTAAGTTCATGGAGATGATAGTTCATAGACTGAACTGCTAATCATAGACAAGAATCATCCTATTGATATTGGATAATAACTGGGAGCTGATACATTTTGTAAGATCCTTGACTGGGATGATAAGAAGTCTACTAATATTTTTCTGACAGAAAAACAGTCAATAGAACAGTGCAAAAGAGTTATAAAATTAAAGTGACAGAGAAGGAAAAAAGCTTTGTGTTAAGTTTTTGCTGGCTATCAGAAAGACCTGGTTGTATTTCATGAAGAAGTATTTTAGATGATCAAGGTGAGAAATTATTCACAGGGGTTAGTAATGAGATGGACCCATGGAAAGGATGTCTTTGGGCCTTTATGCAAAAGAATCCACCTAACTTTGAACAGGTTAGATGTTAGAATCTAGAAAAAAGCCCAAGCATGAACTGATACCCTAATAAAGACTTATGGTAATGCTGTGCAAAAGAACCATTTTAATAAGAAGGAGGATTTTAAGGTAAAATCCTGCTAAAGAAAAAAAACCCCGCAACATCAAAAGTTAGCAGAACAAAGAAAATTATAATAAAACTGACTTTAAAATTAAACACATGGAAGACAGAGGTTATTTGAATTGAAAAAAAATCAAACATTTGAATTCTTTAATTACTATTATATTAATTACTTCATGCTTTGAGAGTCCTTTTAGACCTATGTTTTTGATATTTTTGTGGGGTTATTTTCACTTATTGTTTGGTATTTTTGGGTTTTTCAGTATGGATTTTTTAGAAAGGGTTTAGGAGAGAAATGTCACCTAAGTAAAGTGTCTTTGTAAATCTTATTTTTTAATTACATATGATATCTATATGTATTATAACACCGGAGTAGAACACTGGAAGAATTATTTCAGTGACAAGTGTGATCTGCAACATATATCAAAGAGAGGGACTATTCTTACAAACAAAAGGAAGACTGGGCAAAAGTTGCAGTCTTACATTTTGTCAGTGTATTTTTCATAAAAAATTAAAAAAAAATAAAGAATGTGAGTCAGAAGTCATGAAAAGTAAACTAGAAGAATAATTGAGTGAATGAGTGAGCATAATAAGAAATTTTGAGATGTTTATTGTACTGAGTGCATTCTGTCTCTAGCAGCCAAGAGATTAAACTCCAAGTGCCTTGGACTTAAAATCAAACAGTACAAAGACTTTACATGGCATGACAATCTCAAATACTGTATTCCTGGTCAGAATCTCTATGACTGAATTTAGGGTTTTCTGTATATATTTGTACTGAAGTTAAGTATGTATTATTTACTTTTGTAAAGGGATAAGTTCAAAAAATATTTAAACTACGTTTCTTATGAGTTGATGCACACTTGATAGTCATTCAAAATATGATTTAACTGGATTGAAAATTATTAAGTAGTTGAAAAATGTGGTTAGTTCATTTGATACAGGTGGGAAGAGATTACACAATCAGTCTCATTTGGCTGTCAGAACAGGCTCACAGATAAAGAATGGAGGTAAGAAACAGACTGACAAACAAATTTGGTTTCCCTGAGGACATTGCAGCTGCATTATGACCAGATGTCTTAATTTCAGCTGGGGTAGTGTTAATTTTCTTTCTAGTTACTGGTATAGTGCCATGTTTTGCATTAAGGATGAGAATGATGTTGATAAGACACTAATGCTTCAATTGCTCCTGAGCAGGATTTACACTAAATCAAAGATTTATTCAGCTTTTCATACCACACCACCACTGAGGAGGCTCGGGGTACAAAGAAGCTGGGGGGAGACACAGCCAGGGCAGCAGACCCAAACTGGCCCAAAAGGATATGAAATCAAATGATATCATGCTCATCATATAAGCTAGGCTCAAAGCTGACCCAGGGACCGCTGACTCACTGCTTGGGAACGGGCTGGGCGCCAGTCTCTGGGTGCTGGACAATTGCATAGTATGGCACTTGTTTTGTATATTCTAATTATTTTATCATTTTTATTATTTCCCTTAATTTTCCATCATATGAAGCCATTTTTAATCTCAAACCATGAATTTTACTTTTTGTTCCTTCCAATTTTCACCCCATCCCACAGAGGAATGGAAGAACGAGTGAGTGGTCTGTGTGGTGTTTAGCTGCCTGTTGGATTAAACCAGGACACAGGAGAATGAAAATGGCAAGGTTTTTTTAAGTCTCATATTTAATTTTCCATATTTCATATATCAAAACAGTTTTCTGTGGATTTCCAGTTCCATAAATGGCTGTTTCTGATGCCTTAAGGGTTATGTGTTTAGTGAACAGAACAATGTGTGCAGTCTGTGCTCCCCTGTGTCCTCAAAAGACTTAATTTTTGATATCATGGGTAATCCTAAATCTGTGAATTTCCGGTAGGAAATAAAGATGGATATTAGTTTGGGATTTTGGGGGGTTTTTTTGGACCAAAGTGTTGGATTAACCTTGGCGGCCAAATGCCCACAAAGCCACTCTCTCACTCCCTGCCCTCAGCAATAGAAACTGAGAAAGTAAGATGAAAAGCTTACGGGTCAAGGTAAAAACACTTTAATAAAAAAAAAACAAAAGCTGCCACAGAAACAAGGCAAAAAAAAAAAAAATAAAAAAATTATTATCTACCTCCGGTGACCATCCTTTCTCCCCTTTCCCTCGCATGTGTGACAGCCTAGATGCTGCACAAGCACTCCTCAGAAATTGCTAAAACATCAGTGTGTTACCAACATTATCTCAGCCACAAAGTACAGCACTGTATGGACTGCTGTGAGCAATGTTAACCCCATCCCAGCCAGTTTTGACACCATATACATGTGTGTGAACTCATTTTGATTTGGCAGAGTCCTTCCACTTAAAGGCAATTTAAAATACTGGGGGGATAATAAATATGTGGAAGGAAAGCTTAGAAAGCATAAGGCTCCTGAAAACATGATGCTAATTCAATGATCATAGGGTAAGTAGCAATAACTTTTCTACAGCAAACATTTCAACACCATTCTTGCTACTGCCTTTGTACTAAAAAAATAATAAAAAATGATTCTTTAGCAATTCATATGACAGAACGGGTAAGGGTGGAAGAGACCACAGTAGTCCACAATGGATCAGCTGTTACAGCCTGATCAAGCAGATCATCCCAGAGCACAAGGCACAGAATTATGTCCTGATGGCTCTGGAGTATCCCCCATGAGGGAGACTCTGCAACGTCCCTGGACAATCTGTTCCAGTGCTCAGTCACCCACACAGTAAAGAAATTCTTCCTCATATTCAGGTGGAACTTCCTGTGTGCCACTTTCTGCCCTTTGCCTCCTGTCCTGTTGCCTGGCACCACTGAGAAATGCCTGGAAACATCCTCTTTATATCCTCCCTTCAGACACTTATTAACACTGATGAAGTCCCCTCTCAATTGTTTCTTCCCAAGACTGAACAGGCCCTAATCTCTCAACCCTTCTCATAAGAGATTTGTTCTTGTCCCCTAATCATCTTTGTTGCCCTCCAGAGACCTGCTACAGGAGTTTCATGTCTTTTGTACAGAAGAGCCTTCCTAGAGTAGAGATGCAATTTTTCCCCCAATTTCCCCCGCAATTGCAAGATTTGTTTTGAGTTCTTCAAATATTATTAATTTTTTTTTCTTTTAATCAGATGGAAATTGCTACAAAAGCCTGTCCAGAGCTCCAAGCACCCTGCCACAATTAATCATACAATAAATGCAATTAAATCCTCAGCAAATTAAAACCAATTTCTCAAGAATGAAATTAGTAAATCAATCAGATACCAACAGTCTCTATTGATTAGGGACCAAACCAGTATCATTCCACAGAGACCCTGTCACATAGATCTGTATTTTGATATGCTTGGGAAATCATTTAATTTGCTCTCTTTTTTCTGAGTCTGTACAAGGAACTCCTCCCTCATACTGCCCCCCTTTTTTCTCTTCAGTGTGCATAATTTATCATCTTAAGACATTCTATGATACACAGTATGTTTGACTTTTTGTCACAAAATTAAAATAAACAATAATTTTATCCATTTTAGAAGAATAACACCATGTTTTATGGTTCTGCATTTGACATAGAGAAAGACTCTCCAAGTGAATTCCATATACGTATGCTTTCAGAAAAAAAAAAAAAACAAACAAAAAAAAAAAACCCCAACAAAAAAAAACCCACCCAAAAAAAAAAAAAAAAAAAACTAAAGCTGACCTTCTTTCCACTTAATGTGGTCTTTTTCAATTAGCAAAGCCCTCTCCAGGGATCCTTGCTAATGTTGTTAATTATTGTCAATGGAAAGAGAAGATTTCTTCCAAAGTCTGAAACTATGCACAAAAGGGAAAACAGAAGGATCACTTTATTAATTTCTTCTCTCATTTCTCTGGGGGGAAACAGCCATAGTCTTTCTTCTGGTAATACCCATATATACCATTCAACAAGTTAACATCCTTCTGAAAATGCATGCAGGTTTAAAAAAAAACAGTGAAAGTGGTACTCAAAATACTGCACCATGTTACTGCCACAGAAGGAACACAGCCCAACAGTTGTTTCCATGTTTTAATTTTTTTTGTTGTTGTTTAAAAGGAAGTTTATGTAATCATATTCTACAGATCCGTTTATGCAAAGAAGTCTTTTGAAACTCAGCGTATGAGGATCTTAATTACATCAGTATTCATGAAAGAGTTCCATATGACATTTTTGTACTTAAAATTTGGCAAGGCTCATTCCCACATATGACTCAAATATAAGCCTGTTTATAAGACAAAATAGATACATGTAGGCAAGGTTAAAGGGAGATTCCATATAGCTGAGAGGAAATGTATGTTAAATCAAAGAACGGCCAAAGTTAGAAGGGATCTGCTCATCTAGTTCCAACCCTTCTGCCATGGGACCAAAGTTCTAATCCTTCTCTTAAATGCGCTGCTATAAATCATAATAGAGGAAATTAAATTAGCCAGATTTGATACTAACAAACTAACAATCTGATAACTTTTTTTCTCTGCAGGGTTCTCTCCTGACCTGCTCTATAACCCTGTGCAGGGATCACACCTCTCAAACAGTATTCTCTGCTCTCTTAATTCATGCTTCTCATCCACCTCGAGTTTCCACAGGCGAAACATCTTAAGGATATTTAGTATCAAGCAGAGTTTAAGATTCCTGGTATTTTCTTATTGAGTTTCTAATGTTGTTGCTTTCAGAGACTGCCTCATAAAAGAATAAAAAGGACACAAGGTAATGAGGAATACAAAATTCTTACCAGCAAATGGAATTCCTAGTACTTTTAAACTCCTTGTCTCAAATTTTTTTCTTTTACCAAGAGAAATCTGTTTCATGCTATGGGCTTCTATACACACACACACACACACACACACACACACGCTCCCTTATTGGCATATTTAGATAATTTTGGCAATAAGAATGTCAGGCTAATTTATATTATTTTTTCTGACTGAGGTACCCTTGAAAACTTAATTGTGCAAGTCCCTGACATTCAACATGACAGTAGAACTTATATTTATGCTTTTAAATTATATTAGGCTTATTCTTTTGCCATCTGTGTGGATTTAAAATATTCATTTCCAGATACTGTTTTATTTTAAATACTTGTTGGGTGTATAAATATGGGACAATCCTTATTCTGACTGTGAATTTTTTTTTTCTGAAAAAATTCTGCTTTAAGAATGTTGCTGAGAATGCCGCAGGGAAACTATTTCTGTCTCATTACCATGTAAATATTTCTTATTCCTGAGTGGGTGAGCAGGTTACTGTGAAAGGAAGAGGAATTTCTACTCCCAGATTTAATAAGTTAAGCGACTTTTGGAATAATTCCTTGCACCTGAAACTGATTTTGTATTTTTCCATATTATGAAGGTGACCCCTTTCAAACACATTCTGCTGCCAGAGGCTCCCTGAAAAACTGGATAGTTTACTCTATGAAAGCTTTCTGAGAACTTTAGGTCAGGAAAGGCTTATTCTTTGAAGAGCTGGAAATCATTAAAAAAAAAATCCCTCTTTGAAGTACTTCAGAATTTAGTGGGGTTTACTATTGTTATGGAGACCTTGCAAAAGAACTGATGTTGAGGCTTTACCTTCATATTTTAAAATAAGTGGTTGCTAAAAGAAAAGTTACTTGAAACCTGCATGTTTGGTTTAGATTATAACCATCTCAGACTCTTGGGAATTTAAGATTATCTAAATTTTAAGTAAATAAAAAGTAAAAGCTGGGTTTGGTTTGTTTGGTTTTGGCTTATTTTCATTGATTACACAATGTTCTTTTTTATTAAAAAATTATGTAATGGTTATGGATTTGGATCAATGCTCTCTCAAACTATCATCTTAGCTTAGTAAAAATTATGATCTTCCATTTCCACTGTCCTTTTGCTTGATAATATACTCCAAGCACTTGACTACATGAGTCATATTAATTTTTATACCTGTATCTTATGTATATATATAAAGGCATTTATATTCTATATTATTATCTCTTCAGAATCTGAGTTACATGGATCTCATTATTTAAATATTTGAAGTATTTTATTTTACTTTCATTTACCTTTACATAGTTTCCTATCTAAATAGAAGTGTTCTGAATACATTTTTGTCCAGTAGAAGTGTTTTTCCATTATTTTTGGTACCAATTCTATTTTTAAAGTATATTTTTTTTTCTATTTTTTTTTCATTGCTATTCAGTCTCCAGTCACTCAGCATTCTAAATTCAAGAGTGGTTGCAGGCTAACTTTTTCCAAGAAGGGTCATTGGTGAAGGTATATTTGCTCTCACAAGGCAATGTGCAGTATCCAGTTATGGGTTTAGAAGGCAGTCATTAGCCCACTGAGTCAAAAAAAAAACTTCCCTCTAGAAAATCTTTCAACATTTTTCCATTATTTCTTTTTTTGAATAAAATTAAGAACTCTCTTAATTTATTTTCATTGTAGACTAAAGAGCGGGCCAATAGACTATGCCTGTATTAAGAAGGTGACAGCTTTCAATGCAGAAGTAAACACCATGGGGTAGTACTGATCATCCATTCCCAAGGTAAGTCTCACAATCTAATATCAGTTCCAGAATGTTATTCCCTCATTTTTTGCTACCAACTTTTTTTTATCCGTCTACCATGAAAATTGCATGTTTCAATGAAATTCTGTAGTTTTAATGGAAGAAAAAATTAGCTATCTTAGGTTTTATAACAGCTTTCGGTTTAAAATTGATCTGGGCCACTCTGCAAATTTTCAGTGTATTATCTACACAAAACTTTCACAGGGTAAATAAATAAATATTGTTAACTGCATTTCTTCAGATAAGAAACTAAGGAAGTAATGGATTTCATATTCAACAAGTTACTGGGAAATAACAGGTAACCCCATGAAGCATCCCCCAGTTTCTAGAGTAACAACACATGTGCAAGCTATTGCTTGGCATAGTCTGAACTGGTGCAAGAAATGTTTAATGCTTAAATGCAAACTCATGCAGGCAGAGATCAGGCCAGGCTTGATGACTCTGAGTCCCACTGGATCATAGGCCAAAACAAAATTTTATTTTTTCTTGCTTTGTTTTTTCCAAAATTATATGCCAAGATTTTTATTTGGTCTGTACTAGATTGGAAGCATGTGTGTAAACAAAAAGCCAGACTCATTTCAGAGAAATTATAATTTTGGTCTGTCTAAGCACACTTCTCCAAGCAGGCCCTTCCTCCAGCTGATGTTTTTGCTGTGAGAATTAAAACATCCAAACCAGGTTCAGAAATAAATCTCCACTCCTTGTCTGAGAGTGTGCTTGACAGAAGTTGGTCTATATGCAATTATTTGATGGGTATTGTTAACTGAAAATTCTAAAATCTACAATCACCTGAGCTCTTGGGAAGTGTCTCAAAGAACCGTGATCAAATAGTCATTTCTCTAATATATGTCTGACCTTTAACATCTTTTGGAAATGGACACTTCTTCAACTGCCTTTCTAATCAAATCCACTTTCCATGTCTAAAATAAATGCATTTGCATGATTTTGGAGCATCTTCTGTTTCATTATTCAAACACATTTTTTTATACCATTAAATTTGTCTCAACTCTTATGAATTAAGAAATATTCAAAAAACAATCATAATTGCTGTTGTTGTACTTCATGTCTTTAGAGTTGTACTACATGTCTTTAGAGTTAATAACCCAAGCAATAACGTGATTTTTTTTTAACAACTAGAAAATAAACTACCATTCCATGTTATAAACTGTGGAAAAACATTTACATAAAATCTCTCTCTGGGTCTCACCATCTGCACTTTTAGGCAAGAATATGATGAAATGAAGTCCAACTTGTCTTCCTAGATTCACAGTGAGAAAAAAATAAAATTAAAGCCTAATTGAATGAATGAGCAAATAAGTAAAATCTTCAAAGACAAAAATTATTATATTACTATTTTCTTATAAATAATTGATGTATAATTGAATTTGTTTAATCATTATAACTATGATGCTACCTTTAGATGGCATAAATTTGCAAAAAATATTTCTATAAAATAAGGGAAACAACACATGCATTTTCTAGGATAGAAAATAAAAACACTTTAAATATTCAGAAAATATAAACTAATAAAAATAAATGGATCAGTATTTTAGTTATTTGGCTTGTGCTAGTATGGAGATCTTAAATGCAATAAAAATTCTTTTGCTTTTGCATAAATTATGAAGAGATGTTTATATTGTTTCCGATTATTCTGCCTCTCTAGAAAAAATTTGTCAAATGCCCATTCAAAACTAGATTTTATACAGAGTTTCTTAGTTTAAATCCTCTCTCATGCTTCTAGTGCTTTTCTTGTTCTTTGTTGGGCATAATTCACAAATCTGAAAAATATAGCTTTTTATTTGCTATCCAGGGAACAGAGTAAAATCAGTGATCGTAACAGAATTATAATGTTATTGCACATTATTCTCTCTCCACTTACCTTTGGCAGCTTTTACCACATTACATATTTTTGACAGTCACAGGGTTGTGTGAGTTGCCTGAAATGTTTTCTATTCTGAAATGAGTGGTAGGATGCATTGTGAGCAGAGAATGGGAAAAAATTTTCTTCTTTTGTTTTTTTATTGTCTTTGCTAATCTAAGGGAATAAATTATTCTCTTTTTAAAGGTAACAAAAAATCTTTGACCTTTTGGTCTTCCTCTTTTGTTATAAGAGGACAATTTACAGAACTTATTTCCAGTTCCAGAATGTTACAATAGGCACAAGACAAATTTTGAGATACACTAGCCACTCAGAGAACATGGCATAATTGTGCATATGGTATTTACCAGGAGTTCATAGTAGATACATGCTTTCATGTACTAGACAAGTTTTTTTCTATGTTTGCAAATACAAGTGTGAATATGACAATCAGTCATTGTAATATTTCACACTAAAGCACACATGCAATTTGGAGGGAGTACATTTTACATCTCTTGAATCAAGAACTTGGAAATGGCAGATGGAAGATGGCTCTTCATCTGTTGAGGCAGCAGTGTCATTTCCAAAGAAACCAAATATTTTCATTTAGTGTAAATCTCAAACTTCCAAAAAACTTTCCAGAAAGCAGCGGATTAAATTTTTCTACATAATTGCTCTATTTTTCTTTCAGAATATGCCTTTCACTTTTTTTTTTTTCCAACTGCATGTTGGAAAAAAACATCAAAACATACCCAAAGATAAATAGGAATTGGTAAGCCTTTTTAAGACATAGTGGTGCCGAGTGTTACCCCTGCATTTACTATCATTTTCTCGTTGTTTTCCTCTATCATACAGAGATGTCAAATAATTTTATAGCGCTGATGTTCATACAGTCATAGACCTAATGCAGAGTTGTTTTTAACTGACACAAAACTTTTCCTGAAGCTTTTTCTTTGTGGAACCTAATTTTTTTCACTTAAGGAAAAGACAGGTCTCATCCGAGGTGAAATTTTGAATTTCGTATTGAGGGAATGCATGAAAAGGTAATACTTCTGGATCTTGCTTTTAAAGTATGAATTGAATGGGGATGGATTCTTCCATCCAATGACTTGGAACAGCAGTATTAACTTCATGGATTTAGAATTTTGGAACATTTTGGAAACTACAACATAAAGACTGCAAAGTCTTTCAAACGTGTCTTCTATATTCTGCATTGTGACTTACCAAAAACATGCATGAAAAATGTCAGATTAAAACTATTGATAATGTGATATTTTGCATAGCAGAGCAAAATAATCTTTTGAATAATCTTTTGCTTACTCAGCATATGTAGATTGTCAAATGATTTCTAAGAAGAGTCATCTAATCTTACTTTCTGTGACCTTAAAATAAAAAAATACCCCCAGGCATGTTTATGCAATAAAATTCAAAAAGGTATTATTTTTAGTAAATATGTCTACTGTGTTTTGGAAGACTATTTTTTTCTTGCAATACACAGCAGTTTCCTCTAGAAACAGATTTTTGGTTGTTGTTTTTTCAATTAGGAAGAATTAAGAAATACTTGAATTCCATTCCAGAATTTAAACAATGTGCAGTCAGAGAATATTTCAGTGTTCAGTACAATAGTTCTTTACATTATGTCTATGTCTTTATGGCAATAAATACAATGAGATAATGTTTCGCTTTCATTTGTTTTTATAATTGCTTAGAACTTTACATTTTTCTTTTGCTTTACTAGCAAGTATGCTTACAGCTAGTACTGTGACAAACTTTGGGCTTAAGTACATCCACAATCAACATAAATTCAATTTATATTGAACAAGTGATAACTTTTATGAATTGTTCATAGTTATAAATATTGGCTTAGGAATAAAAGATATCATCTTTCTAGCACGAAAGAAGCAAACATTTGAATTACCCAAACTGAAGTAATGCTTGCTGAAAAGATATCATCACACAAGTGAGGTAATATTTCTCATGAAGTCTTTAATTCCATGAGCTTTGACCAGCTAATCTACACTATCTGTAAAAAAACAAAATGCAATTTATCTTCTTTCTTAGCTACAATACTTGTTACTGCTTTCCTCTATCACTTCTAATAAAACATAAATAGATTTTTTTTCAGTTTGTAGTATTATTTGTAAAACTGTTGTACGGATTTAAGAAACACAGACTAACATTCTGATTTTTCCTTAACGGTATACAGTATATAAATACATATAGAGACACATCAATATTTACACAAAAATTACTTTATTTTCTTGTCCTTGCTACTTATTGGCACTATACAAAATTTGTTCTTGTGGTGGGTAGGCCTTGGCTGACAGACAAACTTCCACCTGGGTGCTTCTCGCTCCTCTCTTTAATGAGGCAGGGGAGAAAACAGGAGAAAAAAGAATGCGAATGCATCTGGATAGAATAAAGACATAACAAGTACCAGTCACTGTCATGGACAAAACAGATTCAGCTTTGAGGAATTAGCTTAATTTATTATTAATGAATATAAATGTTTAATTACTGATTCATTTATTTGAAATTAAAGGAAAAAAAAAAAAAAAAAAGAAACAAACATTTCGCAGTTGGGGAAAACACCAATTCTCCCCTTTTCCCAGGCTTCACATCACCCCAGGTACCCCTTTGTCACCTTTTATTTCACTTCAAATAACAGTCCCTCCATCAGGCAAACAGTGGCACAAGGCGTGCCTTGCTCAAGAGGCAAAAATTGCCCTCTGGATCTTCGTCCTTCTCCCTTCCTCTGCTCCAGAAGTCTCCACCACTGCTTTCTTGCTCCTCTTCCTTCTTTCCTCACATTGCTGTTGCCTCTGTTCCTTTTCTGTACCCTTTTTTACTCCTCCCCCTGCCATTTTTTTCCCTCCATCCTTCCTTCCACTCACTGTCCTCATGGTGCCATGGGCTCAGCTGCACCCTGCAGTGGTCGGATCCGTCTAGAACCGGCTGTGTCTAGCTGGAACTGGCTGAATCTGGCTGGAACCGGCTGTGTCTGGCTGGAACCGTCTGTGTCTGGCTGGAACCGGTTGTGTCCGGCTGGAACCGGTTGTGTCTGGCTGGAACTGGCTGTGTCTCACTGGAAGCGGCTGTGTCCAGCTGGAACCGGTTGTGTCCGGCTGGAACCGGTTGTGTCTGGCTGGAACTGGCTGTGTCTCACTGGAAGCGGCTGTGTCCAGCTGGAACCGGTTGTGTCCGGCTGGAACCGGTTGTGTCTGGCTGGAACTGGCTGTGNCGCGGCTGTGTCCGGCTGGAACCGGCTCTGTCTGGCTGGACCCGGCTGTGTCCGGCTGGGGCAGCCCCGGCCTCCCCTCACAGAGTCCCCACGGCCCCCATAGCCAGCTCTAGGACACCTGCACCCCATGCAGCTCCAAAAGGAGAACTGTAATTACATCTGCACTCAGCTGTCCAACATTTACCATGGATATTTCCCATCCAGGCAAGCGCCATGACAAAGTTTCACTGCCCTCTGCGAGCAGCATCTGCGTGTGTAACTCGTGCCCCTTTTGCCTCGGTTCATCTGAGGGACCCAACCATGGGATTGCATTGCATTACAGTGGAATTACATTCCATTCCAATACATTCCAAAAGTATTTTTTCATAAATGATTATAAAAAACACATAGTGTGCCTGACTCTTAAACTTTCCAAACTTCATGGCCCATATACCTTAGCCCTGGTTCTGATAAACCTATGGGTGACTAGAAGTTAGAAATAATTTAGAGGTTATAAAAATCACCGTGAAAATGTAAAATGTTTTTACATGATATTCCCTAGTCCTGCATTTGCTTGCCTTCCACCAGTTCTGGTTTAATAATTATGTTGTGTTTGAAGACTGGAACATATCAACTATTTCCTGTACTAAATGACAAAACAAAGGCTTTTTGCAATTGATCACAATTTTGGTGACAAGACACATTTCTTCATAAGGACAGTGCTCCAGACCAAGATATATGAAGAGGAAGTTGGTACATGTTTAACACATCTTTCATTCAGGTGCCAGCCTTGTGCAGCTAATGAATGAAAATAAACAAAGCAGAAATTCCAAGTAAAAAATACAGGCTCAGCAGCTAGATTCATCAAAGAGAAGGAAACTTGATAAGGATGCCTTTGAAGGCAAGCCAGTATGAAGTACTGAAACACGTTGGGTTTTCACAGTTTCCTCTCTGATTACAATCACACCTTTAATGATTTCTATCCTTTATTGATGTGCTGCGCTCACTGATTTATGCATCAAACCTGCAACCAGCCCAATAAATAAATACATCCCATGTGTTATTTTTTTTTTCATTTCTTACTCGATATTGGGACCAGGAATACAAATACCATGTATGTATTTCCCTGAGGAGTGTGCTCTGGCCCCACTTCCTGTCCTCGCTGACTTTTTATAACCATCAGTTGCTCCAACTGTAGGAGAATGAAGCCTCTTGAGAAAAGCCAACATGTTTTGCTTTAGATCTTGCTTTAAAGAAAGTCTCAAATCCTACCATTTCCCTTTTTCTAGAACAGAGGCTTTTAAGCGCTGCCGCAGTGCCATGGGATTGATACTCAGAATTCCTTTGAATTGCAGTTTCATGTCTTAACACGTACCTCACACATAGCTCTTCTTTGTTAGGATGGGGAGTTGTAACAGCCTGCAGATCAAATGAAAGCATTTTTTCCTGGATGAAAAGTCTTGGGGTCAAACTCAGATGTGATGTAGGCTAAGAGAAACTTGTGTGTCTTAGCAGTTCAACTGCTTAGAAGATCCATCATTTTTACCACAGAAACAGTTATTGTTCCTACATTCACAGCTAGTCAAGGAATTTACATGTTAGGAAGCACTGAAGCTCTACTAAACAGACAGACAAAAAGATAAATAAACTGGAAAAGGACAATTCAAAAAGCACTGTCTGTAATGAAGCTCAGTCGTGCCTTCTACTGCACACAACAGTAAGCCCAAGAATGTTTACACCATGCTGATCTTTTACTGTCTTTAAGCTAAATTTTCTACTATACAATCAGATGAAAGAGTTTTTCTCATCATTTTTTCATTTCTCATCATGTTTTTCTCTGCATTTTTTTCAGTAATGATACTACAAAATTCAGTTGTGAGAAATCAACAAAAGTAAGAATTACTAAAGGAATGGACCTATTAATTCATTTTAGTGAGTAAGACTTGCAAGATCAACTCTGTGTGAAAAATCTTGAAGGCAGCAGTGAGAAAAAAAAATTTACAGTCATTCTGGCTACTAATAAAAACAAGTAAAAAAAAAAGCATGTTAAAAAGAGTGAATATGATAGTGACAACATTTACAAAGTAAAAACATGACTTCAGGAGAAAAAGAAAAGTTTTTTGATTCATATTAATGACCTGGTGAGTGTCCCAATCCCTGTTTTTCCTTTGTAATTTTAAGAATAGAAAAGATAATCAAATCAAAATATGTTCTGCCAGGTGATTAAAACACATTTTTCATTAAAATTAAGGAAAAAGAATGACCCTTTTACTTTAGATGTGTTTGGTTTGCTTATTGTTCAGATCTGGGTTATTGTCTCAGCTTTTATGATATAATTTTTGAGAGTTTTTTCTGGAATATTTTGTTTCTACCTCTGTTCAGGAAGATATAGACAGTGAGAGTCAACCATCTATTGCATATACACATGATTTCAGAACTGAGGTAAAACAACATTTTGAAACAATTGCTTTCTGAAGAGTCAGTTAACAAGTAAAAGCTTTTCCACATCGGGTTTGGGGTTGTTTTTTTTTAACATCTATTGTAAAAAAATATTTTAGGCATTTGCAAAAATTCTCTGTAAACTGAGAATTATTTTTACTCAGATGAAAGGCTTTCAAAAACACAGTGTTGCTGATAATATATTTTAGTACTGGAAAATTCAAACCTATTTCTATTTGTGTTTTAAGAATCATTCTCATCTGAGCAATGGAACAAAATCCTTCCTTTTTACCTGTATCTCCATTAGCACTCATAGACTTAATATCCCTCATATGAAATACAACTAATAATGGAACTGTAATAAAATCAACCATTGTATCCTTTCATCATCACAAATTACCTCAGTCTAATAGAAGATTTCTGCAGAAGATATACTCTCTATAACATATTCAGTAATTTAGTAAAATGCAGCTGAATCTGACCTTACATACATATGTGTATATACTGTTTTTGACATTCTAACCCTTCATACCAAGAAACTCTTTAGCCAAACACAGTGAGTGCATAGAAAATTTGCTTCTTAGTCCAAAATATTTTCGCCACTTGGTCAACAATTTGCTTTTCAATGTGCCTGCCCCATAGCTCTATTTTCTTCTATTACTTCTATGTTCTGGAAAATTTAAAGTCTTTGAGACAAGGTAACAGCTTTCCCATAAATAAAGAACTATTGGAAAAAAGGAAGACAATTAATTGTTCTTTATTTCACTGGCCCAAAAGTAATGGGCTTAATTTGCAAGGAGGGATATTTAAGTTAGATGTAAATAAAGGTAAGGTTTTATCTACTGCTAAGGGTAATTAAGCTTTGTAATACATTGTCCAAGGAGATTTTAGAATCCATATAATTGACATCTTCTTAAAAACAAATAAAGTAAACGAATTAGGAATACCTTCTCTGCAGCTGATTTGGTCCTAGGACACAGAATTCAATTAAATGATACCTCAAGTTATTTTCCAGGTCTGTTTTATATGTTTATAACACTGAATATACCGATGTAATCATATCCACTTTCCTAAGACAATGCTGGAAAACAATTAAAAGGAACTGATGTACGGTAGGGCACAGAACACTATCAATTACAGTGTGTGGTCTTCAGTTTAGTACATGCTGGCATGGATTTCTGAAGAGTCTTATCCTCATTATCTTGTTACTACCCAACTGTGTGACAGAGCCACATGGTTGTGGGGCTGAGAAAATACCAGTAATGACAACAGAAAAGCCTTTTAGCTGTTTGCTTTAATTTGTGGGATATTTAGCAAAAAATAACAACCAGAAAGTGCTATTTTGTTTTCCCTGTCTCTTGTTAATTGTGCCAACCATGCTGTTATTCATTCACCCTGAAAATCAAAACAGGGTTGGGTTGGTCATTTGGTTTTGGAGGTTTTTGGTTTTTTTTTTTTTTTTTTTTTTTTTTTTTTTTTTTTTTTTTTTTTTTTTTTTTTTTTTTTTTTTTTTTTTTTTTTTTTTTTTTTTGTTTGTTTGTTTTTTTTTTTGTTCAGACCAAGCAGATACCTTGGTTAATTGGGCAAAGTTTCTAATATCACATCCTGAATGCTATGCAACTTGGATAGTTTGAGAGTGCATCTTTACTTTAGCTGGAATTGCAGCTACTTTGATATAATATATGCCTACGTAAGATTTTCTTTAGTGAGTTATACTACCATAAATCTTCATATTCTACCACATGCCAGATTTCATCAGGGGATTCTAATTCAAAGAAGAAAATGTGGTTTCAAAATAAATCAGAATTAACTGAAAAGAGCATTTCTGAAGCTGAACTGATTTCAGAAGCAAGGGTGCCGCAATCAGCTAGTCCCTATAGCAAAACAATTCCCACTGTAGGTTGTTTTTTCATTAAAGTAGCCTATACAGGAGAATAACTTAGCCTACCTAAAAGTTTTTTCCAAAAGTAATTTTTCATAAATGATTATAATAATAACTTTACCAATCAAAGCTTTTGGTTATAGTCATCCAAATTGGCACCAAAAAACTCAATAATGCTGCTAAATTTTGTATAATGTTTAACTGAGCATGATTATATAACTACTAAAAATATTTCATGTATTTCTTATCTCTTGACTTTCAGTGGAATAATAATTGTGCAACACCAAGTTGAGAACTATGCTTCCACATAGTTTTCATTATGAAATTTGAGTTTACAAGGGTCTATCAACTCCAGTAAAGTATTTTTCTACAGTCTACATATACTTTGAATTCCTCAGTAAAAAATGCAAGTATTCAGTCTCTAAGGAAAGTATCTTATCACTGGATATACATAATGGCAATAACAAAAGAAATAGGGTAATTTTGAGAATGTTGTATACAAAAGACATGTACTTATGGTTTTCTTACAGTTCATGCCATATGACATGTCTTAAAATTAAAATCTGACTCTATTTACCATAGTTTAATATTTGTTGTCATCACAAATGTTATTTTATTTAAAATTCCTTTTGTACTTGGTAAGACTTGGAGAATGGTCTAGGGTCTCTCTGAGGCAGCATTAGCATTTGTGTTTTCACAGGAAGATATTTTCCATTTGGTTTCCCATATACATAATGATAAAAAAAAATCAACAGCTTTGCCAAGGAGTCTTTTTTTTTCTTTGTACAGGAGTATACGCATAGATATTTTTATGTCTATATCCCATGGTTATGAATTTTCAAATTTGTAACAAATGCCTCAGTGAATCAGCCAAAGTTTCAGCATGTTATTGTTTATGATGTTGTCATAATGATTCATTACTGTATGGGGTGCCTCTGATACAGAAATCCCCTGAAGGATCTTCCCAAACTTCTGTCACTCTTTCATTTTCTTTCTGTAAAGAGACTTATCAGAGTTCAGTGATTTGAAAAGCCAGTCCAATATTCATCTTTGTAATTGTTAGTGTTCACACTATGCCAAAGTGTTTCTAGGTTGTTTTGTGTAGAAATATATTAATTGATTTCTTAGTTTCTTGTATGCAGTTCAATAGCATGACATAAATGTAATATTAACAGTTCACCTTAAGGTATGCTGGATCAGCTATTTACATTTACCACTCAATTTTAAGACTGGTCCTAGAATACATCTTTTCTGATATTACCATGTTTTTTAATAACAGAATAAAAATATAAAAAATTAAATTAAATAAACAAATAACATAGAAAATGCAAGTATTGAACTATTAATGCCCTTACAAGGTAAGAAAAGTAATTTTCCTAAATGTTTAAACTAAATTAACTTAATTCTTATTAATTAATCTAATGTACAGATGAAAAGAATGTAACGTAAGTGATAATTTTTCCCACTGCTAAAAAATTCCCCACACTTCTAATTATTTTAAAGAGAGTTTTAAATGGTGAAAAAGTTTATTTCTCATCAAAAGGATTTATCTACTCATATTTTCAAGCTTACTTTTTACCAGATACATAAAACATATTTTAAAATAGGATTTAGAAAAAAAAAGAACAAAGAAAGAAAAAAAAATCATTTAAGGAAATTATATCATTTAAATATGCAATAAAAACAGATATTAGGATCAAAGCATAAGACATTCAAAATATAGAGTCACTTTGAGCATATCAACAGTAATAAACACAGCACAAAATGTACACAATGTACCGCAGTTATATTTGAGTGCTTCTTTGTTCTTTCAGAGAAGTGCTAGTTAAATCTACAGTTATGTTTAGATAACTGTTTCTATTCTACTCTGCAATTTTTGCTTACTTGGAACACTTTCAAACTTCACTGGGAAAATTCCTAGGTTTTCAACTTTCCAGCTGGTGTAGCTTGGCATAAGCTTATTGAAATTTGTGAGCTACACTTCTCTAACCTCATAAACTGGCTTGTGGATCCAGGTCCACACTGGAGTCACTCGTGTTCCATTTTAATTTTTGTCTAGGTTTTGTAGAAAGTCTTCTAAGTGAATTATAAGTATTTTTATATACATGGAGTTCTGCTAAGTGACAAAAGTTGGGCAGCATAACCATGCTCAGTCAGAAAATGATAGGAAACTTTTCTGCTTGACTTTGAAAAAGTTCGTCACAAGTGGAATGAATCCTTTTAGTGCATTTCACTTGCTGGGAAGTCTTTAATTCCACTTTGATTGAGAAGATACATGGTTTTGAAAGAGGATATTGCATCAAACAATAGAGAATTAATGAGAACACTTGGTTTATGTTGCATAGAAGAAATAAAAAACCTGCACCCATTATTTATGCTTGATGTATTTTTCCTTGATTGATAAATAATTCCCCAAGTTTATTTATTCTTTATGCACTGTGACTTCATAAATTAAGTTTATGTTTTTATATTGTTTTAACTGACAGCTCTAGAGATTTAAAACTTATATTCATGTTAGAAAACTATTGAATTTTGACAAATGTGAATTTTAATTCACCTCTGCAGTCAATGGCAAACATTTCTGTATATTCTTATTTTAAAATGTAATTGCTCGTACATATAGATAGTCTTTTTTCCTGGTGTTATCTTCTTGAACAGTATCAATGAATTAAGATACTGCAGAATCAAAAAAAAAAAAAAAAAAAAAAAAAAAAAAAAAAATANNNAAAAAAAAAAAAAAAAAAAAAAAAAAAGAGAGAAATTAAGGGGATCTGGAATTCTTTACCATTTTCCAAGAATGTAACATACTATGACATTAAATTATTTAGTCATGCTTTGCATTCACACCTTATTTGGAAAGACTTCCACCAAAATTCTCTACGATTGTAAAATTAATACATGATTTCCTATACAATTGTTATTCTAGACTTACCTTTTTCAGAGTGACTAGAATTACATGATTTGAAGACTTTTGATATGATGAAATGCATTCAGAAGTCAGTTCTGTAAATCATACAAATGTTCTTGCAAAATAGCATAAAGCTGCTACAAAAGATTGTGACCACAGGACACACAGTAAAAGCATTTCTTATCTCTGAAGTAAACTGTGTCCTATGTAATAATTCCTATAATTTCCAAAGTATTATATATATTCAGAGCACTGTGTAAACAGTAACTAATTGGTAACAAATTTTTAACAGTTCATTTGTTGCATCTACACAAGCTTAGACCAATTTCAAATTTGTTTTGTTAACATTGCAGAACAGTTGTAAACCATCTGAAAATATCTAGTAAAGGTACATAATTCCAGTATTGAGAAATAAAGCTAGTTACAGAAAAATGGAAAAAAACCCCTAAAATGTCCCAAAATATGTAGACCTTGGAATTTTACCCCCTCAAAGCTTTTTGCAGGGGGGAAGATTTAAACTGAGAATTGAACAAATAATACACAGAACTTAAATAACTGAGCAAACTGAGCAGCTTAAGAGATATAGTGAGAGGAGATTAAGTCCTTACTCCAGTTCAAAATAACCAGAAAGCTGAGTGCCAGTCTCTGAAATGAGAAAGAAGTGAGCTTCTCTGTAAGTTATTAGCTTCTCTAACATGTAAGCACTCATCTTCTATAAATAAAATTATTCAGGCAATATCTTTATTATACTGTACAACAGGGATCCTGTTGATATATTGAAAAGTTATGCAGAGGAAGAAAATGGTCAGCAGAATGCAATTCAAAAGTAGTGAAAGGGTTGCTGAAGAACAGTGCAGCACATTCTACAGTTGTTTAAGATACTTCTGTTTCTTTAACACTCATCTGCATAAATATAAAAATAAAATAATTAAAAAGTTACATCGTATAATGTTTAATATAGGGGGCACCAAATTGCATTCCAGATTCATATGCAAAGCCC
Organism: Malurus elegans; assembly: GCA_013397995.1. NCBI lineage: Eukaryota > Metazoa > Chordata > Aves > Passeriformes > Maluridae > Malurus > Malurus elegans. Next base: position 219,144 of record VZRP01006422.1, read on the forward strand.
TGACTGCATCTCATAGCAATCATTTCACACATCCTTAAAATGAAGACACTGTAGATAAAACTCAGCACCTGTTTAACAGTACACAGCAAACTTCACATAATGTTTTACTAGAGGAAAAAGAAATGCAGTGTCCAAATAAAATGCAGGGGGATTTACTGGCACGGTGTAATTACTTGTGTTGGAATTTGTCCAGGACACTGCAGTTAAAGCTCCTACTGTTATGGAAAATCCCACTAGCTATTTAATGGTTTCAAATGGGAGAGGCTGGGGCATGATTTGATGTCTGATATAAAGTAGGTGATGAGAATCTTTGAATCACGTCTGTGTTTGAGTCTTCTTTCACTCTATTTGGAGGGTAGCATTGCATTTAGAGTTCTGTGAAGTAAACCAGTGGTCTATACTAGCAAGAAAAAAGAAATATCAGGTCTTCAGAAACCATTGTGATCCACTAAAGGCTGCAAGTATTTTTTGTAGTATTAGGCTTATATTATACTGAAAGTATAAGGTATTAAAGGTCATGTCTCAAAGAACCACCATCAGTATAAGAAGCAAAATCATTAGGGAGATCAGGAAGAAAGCAAACCCTTCAGGGCTTTATTTCCAATACAGCCACAGTCCTGCCTAATTCTGATCTGAAATGATAGCTCTGTAAAGAAGAACTCTCTACTTAAGATACAATCCTAGGATCTTATTAGTGAAGAACCACATTACATACTGGAAAGAAACACTGGCAAGCAATATTAGAAAAATATTAATCTGCAGTGAGAACCTTTGCTCTGAGAGAACTCACAAATGCTTAGGTCCTGGCAAAAAAAATAATCCCCCTCTGATACCCCTGTTTTGTTTCAGCAGTGTGTAAAATCAGAGAACTAATATATATCAATGCAAATTATTTGGGAAAAATTAATCTATTGAAAGTATTGAAAATGGATTGTATGTTAATATTGTTTAATGGAATATAATTTATCTTATAAAAAGGCAGATTCCACTAAATGAAGGACCTGATAGCACCAAAGATAATATACCGGAAAACAAGTGTGAGACACTTAAAACAGAAGTAGCTATAAAATTTCCTTGTGTATATATGTGCATGCGCGGCTTTTTTGTGGGATTGAAAATATTATGAATGTCATAACACATTTTAACCCTCTGTTATTAGACAGATATTTTGACTTCAAAAATCAATTCTTACTCAATGTTTCATAAAAATCTTCCACTGTTCTTAAAAGGTATTTTTAAAAAGTTATTTTCTCCTCTATTCCATAGTCAATGCTGTTATAAACTCATGCAAGTCTGAATGTGAAATTAAAACCTGGCATGTAGATTTTATTTTACATTATTCTTATGTAGCTCATCGTTGCCTCTTAGCTTATTCAAGGCAGTTAATATAATTGTGTTCTGACTTTCACTGTTTTTGAAGTAAAAACCAGAAACTCACTCCTTGTTTTTCATCAAAGATAAACTGCTGGAACTGCCTCCTCTTTTCTAGTGACTAAGAACCAGATAGCTAGTTTATGAGAGATTAAATGTTCCAAAAGTTTGGATGCATGATCTCTACATTGCAAGAAATATGTGACCCAGAAATTAGAGAGTGTCCTTGAAAATCTGCCTTAAATTTCATTGAATAATAATAGCTACACCTTTTTTTTTCAAACTTATACTCTAAGCTGTATAGAAATGCCTTTAAAATACACTTTAAATATGGCACGATCTCACTTTTGAAAATATACTCCAAATACATTCTCATTCTTCTCAAAGATTTACCTCTTATTCTTTGTTTTAGAATGAACAAGAGTAGCTTTAGCAATTTCAGCTATTAGAAGGCTGAATTTTAAATATTATGTGTAGCTTTAAGGCCTGAGGCTCTTTTCCTCGTTTGGTTGCTGCTGGGAAAGAAAAGAGACAGAACTCACAAGTCTTTGTTGCAATTTAATGTTATTGTTTTCCATCATATTTTCTTTTATGGCATTAAAATCAATGATACATTATTGTTGTTCATCTCTGAGAAGCATTTCTTTTTATAGAAGTCAATTATTTTGACCAAATAACTTAGGATTTCACAATGGTTCCCAAATTGTTATTATTAGTGGTTCTGAATATAAATAACTACTTGAAACTTCCTGGTTAAAAATTTATTTGAGTTAAACTCTTGCAGTTAGGCACAAGGTTTTTTAACCTGCATTCAATAACAACGATTCGATAGAAAAAGAATCTTCATTGTTCATTAGAAAATAAGTCAGATAAGTCATTTTGTTAACTTACTCTAAAGAATGAAAAGTTGCTATCAAAACCTCTGAAAAAATCTTACTATATTCACAGTGGTATGTTGGAAGAAAACGCAGTAATTAAAAAATTGATAAGTCAATTGCTGCAAGCTTTGTTTAGTGCAGGTTGGTGAAAATTATGAGGAAGATTGAGTCTCTGGCTTGTATTTTTCTTCCCAAGAAAAAAATCATTAAGTGTTATTATATTGGATAGTTCTATTTTAAAGAGTTGTTAATGTTCTTCCTGGGAACTGCTTTATGTACAGTTTGCAAATCATTCGTAATACTGAGGGCTCATTAGTTCTTTCAGAGTCTAACCAGAAATTCTGCATGTAGTTCTGTATTTCCCATTTTAAATTGAAATCCCACAACTCTATAATGCAGGAACTGGTGTAGCGAAGTTCTTGATCTTTAGTAGTTCTTTACTCCAGATGAAGACCTTCTGTAGAAAAAAAAAGAAAGCCTTTTTTTTTCCTCTGCCTCCTCAAGTCCGGATGATAAAAAGTGGCATTTTTCTCTGTTTCCCAACATGTTTGCTTACTATGTTTCTCCCAAATTGATAAAAATCTCTTAGAGTGTGCTATGCTCAGCCCCTCAATACCTTTGGTGAGGTGATGGCCAGCACAAGAAGTTGGAGTCTGGATTTGTTGTATCCTTCTTCTGGTAAATCCTTCCTACTTATTTTCTACCTGTAGTGCATTGATCCTGGCTATACAGTGGGTGCCCACCAAACCTCTGTTACTTCCCTCATCAGCTGGAAAGGGAAGGAAAAATTATAAAAGAAATCATGAGTTGAGATAAGGACAGGGGAAAGATCGTTCTCAAGTTATTCTCATGGGAAAAATAGGCTTGATTTGGGGAAAAGATTAATTTCATTTGTTACAAATCAAATCAGAATAAGATAATGAGATATAAAAGTATAATCTTAAAACACTTTCCTGCACCTCTCCTTCATTCTGGGCTCACCTTCACTCACAAGTGCTCTACCCCTCCCCCTACAGAAGTGCAGGGGGATGGGGAATGGAGGTTATGATCAGATCATCACACATTATCTCTGTCATTCTTCACACCCATCCTCTTCACACTTTGGCATGGAGCTTTCTGTGTACTTCAGGTAGATCTCTGCTCCTCTGAGGCTGCAGGGGGACAGTCTGCTTCACCATGGGCTGCCAGGTAGTCCCTGCTCCAGTGTCTGATGCCCGTAGTGCCCCTCCTTCACTGGCCTTGCTGTCTGCAGAACCCTTGATTTCACATGTTTTCTCTCCTCTCTCACTGTTGCTGTTTGTGCGACAAGGTTCTTTTTCCCCATCTTAAATACATTAGCCCAGAGGTACTACTAAAGTGGCCCAAGAAGGGTCCACCTTGGAGCTGCTGCCATTGGCTCTGCTGGATATGGGGGAAGCTTCTAGGGCCTCTCACAGAAGCCACTCCTGTGGCCCCTTCTCACTACCAAAACCTTGCCATTGATGCCCCTCTAGAGTTCCTTGCTTTTTACAGCTCCTCTGTACTGGTGTGGGTTATTTTATGTGATGCAGTCCCCTCAGTGGTGTCCCTGCTCTGGCATGGGTCATCCATGACTGCCATAGTCTCAAAAGAACTTATGGCATGGGACTTCTTCCAAGACTGTGNAAAGTATAATCTTAAAACACTTTCCTGCACCTCTCCTTCATTCTGGGCTCACCTTCACTCACAAGTGCTCTACCCCTCCCCCTACAGAAGTGCAGGGGGATGGGGAATGGAGGTTATGATCAGATCATCACACATTATCTCTGTCATTCTTCACACCCATCCTCTTCACACTTTGGCATGGAGCTTTCTGTGTACTTCAGGTAGATCTCTGCTCCTCTGAGGCTGCAGGGGGACAGTCTGCTTCACCATGGGCTGCCAGGTAGTCCCTGCTCCAGTGTCTGATGCCCGTAGTGCCCCTCCTTCACTGGCCTTGCTGTCTGCAGAACCCTTGATTTCACATGTTTTCTCTCCTCTCTCACTGTTGCTGTTTGTGCGACAAGGTTCTTTTTCCCCATCTTAAATACATTAGCCCAGAGGTACTACTAAAGTGGCCCAAGAAGGGTCCACCTTGGAGCTGCTGCCATTGGCTCTGCTGGATATGGGGGAAGCTTCTAGGGCCTCTCACAGAAGCCACTCCTGTGGCCCCTTCTCACTACCAAAACCTTGCCATTGATGCCCCTCTAGAGTTCCTTGCTTTTTACAGCTCCTCTGTACTGGTGTGGGTTATTTTATGTGCTGCAGTCCCCTCAGTGGTGTCCCTGCTCTGGCATGGGTCATCCATGACTGCCATAGTCTCAAAAGAACTTATGGCATGGGACTTCTTCCAAGACTGTGTACCCAGTTGTGAGCCCAGCAGCGTCCTTTCTACCAGGTCTCTGTTTCCTCCTTCATTTTCTCCAAAACTCTGCCTCTTCACAATCTTCCTCTGGTGTTTTCTTTTGTGCTTCTGACCATGTTCCCTCTCGCATTTCTCTTTGTTGCGTCTCCTCACTTCCTTCATCTTGTTTCTCCTATCGTAGGTTCCCACACATCCCACATGAGTCCACACCTGCTGCTCACCCTGTCTTATTGGTGTCTGAGGAGTGGCTCTGTGTGTTCTCCTCACACTGGGGCGTTTTCAGCCACTGCAGAGCCAAGAGCTCATGTTCTTCTCCTGCACAGGTGCTAGTCTGAAGGGAAAGAGCAGAGAGACATCATGGTCTCACTTCTGAGAAGGATTAGCAGGCAGAAAGCTGACAGAAAGGAGAACTGCTCCTGCCCATTCAAAACTCAGGAAGCACAGGAATAGAGAGATGTAAATGCTGAGGTCCAAATGCAGCAACGTATGAGAGCAGCACAGCCTGAGATTTTCCAGAGCTGCATGACAACTTCCAATTATTATTGCTTATGAGGAAAAACAGATACAGATAAACAGATAGTATTTGATTTGATTTTGTGAAGGAAGAGTATGAAAATAGATGCCATTAAGATCATAAATCACATTGTGTGCAGATACACATAAAGAAGTTATACACACTGTGTAATGAAAACCATTTGTTAAAGCGTGAAATGCTTACATTTCACGGAGAAACTGCAACACAGATAATTTAAAATGCATGCTAAAATGCATCTCTTTATAATATAACAGATCCACCAAGTGGACAATTTTCAGGTAAAATATTGTCTTAGACTCAAAGTATGTTATATTAATGATTATGAGAAATATATCATTTTCTATATTTTTCATATAAAACCTGGCTATACTAGCAATTAGAAAATTCATTAAATTTCATTGCTTAGGCTTAGCCTTCTTGCATCTATCATAACCTCAGTCATGGGTCATGAATTCATATTTTGTTATGGCCATTAGGGCTGTTTGATCCTGACTTGTTAACAGTAGCACACTGTTACTTCTGCTGCATCTCATCTACATGGTGTGCTGCAGATTCTGTTGGAAGATAGTTTGCATTTTGGAGGAAAACTGTTTAATAATTATATGGAAATTATAAATTGGTAAGGAAGATACATAAACTGAAATGCTGCTAAGTAACAGCCCTCTTACTATTTAAATTCTGCAGGGAATAAAAAATTAGACTTTTTAGACTTCCTATGTTTAATACATGCAAATGTCCCTTTGAAACAGAGGGTTTACATATGTTATTTCCTCTACTGGGTCTCCACATTGTCTGGAAAAGTGTTATTTGGCCTGAAGCAAAGCCATGACAGAGATTATGTTAACTAAGAAATGGATGGTTGTGGCCAAGAGCTCAATCTCATGCCCCTATTTATTAACTTATATTGATGTAGCAATAGACTTTATGGCCAAAAACCCTGTTATGATAATTCACTCTGTCATTTTGCCTAATACTGTCCTTTAGGCAACAAGCAATTAATTTGTTATTCATTATTTTTCCCAGTAATCTATTACATATCTCTTGCAAAAGTATTGAGACCTGCAAAAAATTATCAATGAGTCTTGATTCAGGTTTTTTCCACTACTGACACTAGTGGAAACTATAAAAGCTTGACTGTTGAATTCTTTATTCTCATAATCATAGAATCATGGAATCATGGAATCATAGCATCATAGGATCATAGAGTGGCTTGGGTTGGAAGGAATATTAAAGAACCAGTCGCAGGACCTTGCACTTGGTCATGTTAAACCAGATGAGACTCTCATGGCCCACTTCTTGAGCTTGTACAGGTTCCTCTGGATGACATCCTGTTCTTCAGGTGTGTCAACCACACCACTCAGTTCGTTGTCATCCACAAATTTGCTGAGCATGCACTTTATCCCTTTGTCCATGTCATTATCGAAGATATTAAATAACACTGTTCCCAAAACAAATCCCTGAGGGAAACTTGTGACTAATCTTCATGGGGATTCTGAGCTGTGGACCACTACCCTCTGGATGTGACTATTCAACCATTTTCTTGTCTATGTAACACTTCACCCACTGAATCCATCTAATTCACAGTCAAGGACTTGCCCTTGGTTGAGTTGTGAGGTTTGTCTCGAATCCCCTCCCTGTTCTCTGTGTGCCTCAGGGCAGCTTCTAGGATGATCTGTTCCATGATCTTACCATGCACCGCAGTGAGGCTGACAGGTCAGTAGTTCCCAGGGTCTTCCTTTCAACCATTTTCAAAGATGGGTAAAATGTTTCACTTTTCCCAGTCACTTTCACCTGACTGCCATGACTTTTCAAATATCATGGAGAGTGGCTTGTCAACTGCATCAGCTGGTCCCCTCAGGACTCTGTGACTCTGTCTCAACAGGTCCCATAGAGTTATGTGCATTCAGGTTCTTCAGGTGGTCATGAACCTCATCTACGTTAACAAGGGAAGCCCTTTGCTCCCTCAATCCCTATCCACTCAAGAGGCGAGGTAAGAGAGTTTGCCACTGAAGACTGAGGCCAAAAAGCTGTTGAGTACCTCAGCCTTCTCCTCATCCATTGTTACCAGTTTTCCAGCTTTGTTTCAGCAGGGATACACCTTTCTTTTCCAGTTATGGTACCTTCAGAAGCTCTTGTTATTTGCCACCCTTGCCAGGATCAATTCCAGCTTCTCATTCTCTCTCTATGCAACTGAATTTCATCTCTGTACTCTTCTTAGGGTACTTGTTCTTCTTTCCACTGCCTTCGCATTTTCTCCTGGGGATTGCTGACCCTTTCTCTCTATTGAAGATTTCCTTAAAGATCTATTAGCTCTATTCCACTCCCTTGTCCCTGAGGACAGTCTCCCAGGGGATCCTATTGACAATCTCCTAGAAGAGCTGGAAGTTTGCTATCCTAAAATTGAGGGGCCTAACTTTACTCCTTACCTGATATATATCTCTCAGGACTGCAAACTTCATCAGTGCATGATCACTGCAGCCCTGGCTGCCTCCAATCTTGACACCCTCTATTAACTCTCTCGTATTTGTGACAATCAGATCCATTATCACATCCCCTCTGAAGGGCTGTCTATTATCTAGCTCAATAATTATTGTTTTAGGTCTTGAAATGTCTCTCATTTCAAGTTTCATTTTTGTCTATATTAGTTTTGCATACTTTGTGTCTTGCTACTGCTCATATATTCTGCATTGAAGTCTTCTCTCAGATGCATTCTCCATGTTTTCAGATGGGTAGATTCTTTCATTGTCTCTCCTAAATTCCCACACAAACTGAGGGTGAAATCCAGCTCTAGACTCAGATATTTGCATTCAGATATTTGTAGTGTAGGTATCTACATGTAGATTTGATAGATGTCTGAGCTTCCATCACAGTCTGTGGAGATGAAATAATACAAATGCTCCTAGAAAATTCTTCATGTAGATATGTCTGTTTTAGAATGAGCTAAAAGTCTCTCTGTATGCATCAATTATACTGATCAAAGCCCCAGACCAATTGCAGAATTATAAGTGTTTTGTGCCATTTTAGACACCCTAAGGCATCTGAGATACCTGTTCTGGAATGACAAATATAACAAAGGACATGCAGGAGAGACACAATCACCTGGAGTGATACCTAAAGGCCAATGAACATAGATAATTCATTTGCTTTTAAAATACATACTCAATGTAAATTAAGCTTGATAATTTAGTCCACTTGTAGAGATCTACACTACAGACACTTCAATTGAATACACTTGTATCCAATGCAACCCAGCTTGCAAGGGCTAAATCCAAACTTTTGTGAAACTGTGTCTTAGTTTCTTGTATCACTTTTGCAAATTGTTCCCAAACTCAATTTTTAAAGTGAACGTCTGACTGTGAAATTCCAAGGGAAGTTATTAAAGCTGAGTACATATGTCACAACTCCTTTTTGGTGCCACTTAACAAATTCATACTTCTATGGATCCCTTTACTCCTTTATTGTTGATGCTGCTTTGGGTAGTTGATCTTCCATGACGATCCTCTAAATCCTTTTTCGGAATGTCTTTTCACTGTCCATTTGACTATATTGAAATGAAAACCATTTGCAGAAGGTCACCTTGATCTTCTTCACATACCAAAAGCAAGAATCTCCAATAAACTAGGAATTAAAGGTAGTGTGGTATTTAGAGTCTAATGAACTTTCTGCTTCAAAGAGTTTTACCAACTGGGATAATCTGCATAAAGAATTACTCCAGCACATTGCATTTGACAAACTCTTTCTTTTAGAAATTTTCTTCCAAACATGTTTACCACTAGAGATTTTTGCATCAAAAATAAATTTACGAGAAGACTAAGAGAACATCACAGACTCTCAGGAAGCAGTAATAGAGGTTTGTTGGCTTGGGTTAAAGAGATGTGTATATCCTACAGGTCGTTTAATTCCTCCAGAAAACATTTCTACCACACAAGAGCATACCAACAGATTTTCTTTTTTGAGCCTAAGGGTAAATCCCACTGTTTCACTAAACTTCAACAGAGGGGAGAGTTATTTATATGGGGAAAAAGACAGTCAATATAATACATCTGTAAAGCGTCTTGTAAGAAAGGAGGGTAATTTAAAAATCAATGTATTATCCAGCTTCCAATGAACAGAAGTGTCCTTTTTTTCACTGTGCCTTTGTAGAACTTTTGCCATATTATAAATGTAACACATGAAAAACCCTTTCTGCTAATTAGTCTTTGCCTTTTGCAGCAACTATTATGTATCTAGGTGTGGCTGTCTAGAAAGTCCATAAGACTATCAGCTGCCTTGATGACTGGAGATGTATGTCCTTACTAGAACATGAAACAAACATTTCAGCTAGCATTATTGATCTTTCATGTGGGTTGAGCAAAACCTGATGGCTTCAGTTTTGCTCTTTGTAGGTTAAAAATACCATAACAGACAAAAAAGAAAGGAAGCTAATGTGTTGCAGCCTAACACGGTAGAGGAAACGCCTGCCTCCCAGACAACACAGATTAGAAGCATGCCAGTAAGGATGTGATACTTCTGGTCATTTGCCAGACTTTGAGAACAAGAATTATCTCTTTTTCTGAATGGGCTAAAATATTTTTCAATAAAGTTTCAAAGAAAAGACTGTATTCTACTATAATTACATTTGGGGAAAAAAAAAAGAAAAAAAAAGAATACTTAAATTGCTGGTTCATTACATTTTAGCCTTTAACTTCAGAGGCTGTAGATCACTGCTCTTCAGACAGTGCCAGTGAGGTTTTATGTATCACGTAATCTCGTTTAAATTCTGCAGTGAGAAGCTAATTGAGACTTACGTGATGTGTCATCCCTGTACAGGCCATCTGCACAGGCTGAATTGCATTCAGAGTCAGCCTGGGAGAAACTACAGAGCACCCCTTTGCTGCTTGTTGGAAAAATAAGTTACTAATGCATCTCCATCTAAAATAATGTGGTAAAATGAATTACAGGCAGCTATAAAATAGTCCAGGCTTCCGTATTTCTATATTGGTTGATCAACTTCATCTCAGAACCTGTTTTCACTCTCCCCAAAGGACCTCTCATTTGGTTGTTTTCGTCTTTACAATTCATGGCACTGTAAGTAACCCAACAACTGATTCAGAGTCCTTATCCTTTGTGTTTTCTACACACAGAAATATAAAACAATGTTCCTGGAAGTTTTCAACACATCCCTCACCCTCCCAAACCTTCCCCACCCCCAAATACATCTTTCTGAAGTTACCACGGTCAAAATGAGTGACAATAGCAAAGAAGCAAAGAAGGGAAGGTGATATCAAATTATAAAGCACTGTAAAATTATGGTCAGATTAACACAGTTTTCACGTAACGTAGGACCATAATAGTTTCTAGGCAAAAAAATGAATAAAATCTCTTCAAATCTATGAGCCCTCTTTGCTCACCTACATTTTTTTTTAGTATCTTCTTTTGGTCATCTAAAGATATTTACTTTATGCCTTCAGTAAATAAACATTCAATCAAGTGTATACTTTGAGCAGTAAATTATATCTGTGATCTCAGTCTCTGTCTCTTCTTCCACTTCCTAACTATGCTGGAATGCATGAAAAGAAACAAACCAGACTGTGGATGACTCTTCATGGTGACTTGGAATGTTACAGTAACTGGTTTGCTCTGGTGATAACAGTTGTGACTAACTAGCATTAACTTCCAGGGAATATTGCTTGAAACAGACTAATTGGATAGGCATTGTGCATTTAAATAGAAACAGCAATAGAAACTATCAAGAGAGACAAATCTCTTCTAAAAGAGGAAATACATGAAAATTTGGCCAATGGCATTGTACTTTTTCTGGTTAGACAAATAGATGTATGTATAGAAAGGAATGGAGGAAGAACGTGGTCAAATAAGCAAAGAACAAAGCATGACAGTGGTGTAAATGCACTGACTGGTAACAGACTATGAGAGAGTGAACAAGGACCTGCAGCATACCCAAGGCAGTGTTAATCACAGCTATTATACATTCTGTGTTTTAGGATTATGATTTTAAAATATGCTGGGAAATGTAAACTTAGTTAAGATTAATATGGTTTAAAACATTTGATTGTGGCAGGTGAGATTCCTATGGAGTATATTTGTCTTTTTATTAGAAATAACTCGTTGCCTTTGAATTTTTTTCAGATCATTTGCAAGCTGACTATTTTCAGCAAACCTTCTTTCCCCACCAGAAAGTGGAATGTGTGAAAGTGGAATCTTATCTTTTAAGGTAAAAGCAGACAAGTACATGGAGCTCAGAAAAGACTTCTGGTTTAGGGATGTTTTTGCTTTGACTGATGCTTTCAAAGATCATTATTATATATTCTCTTCCCCTCACAACAAGAGTGCAAGAGAATCAAGTCAGGGCTGATGAGGACCTGTATAAAAGTAACAAATTCTAAATAGTTTTCTATATTTGAAGGATATATTTATATCCTTTATATATATATTTAGATATAAATACCTGTGTGATAAAAAAGGAATGAGGGATGGAGAAGACAAGCCATCCTTCTTCTTAAGCACATAGTGAGTTCTATAAAATCAGAGAATGGCCTGGGCTGGAAGTAGCCTTAAAGATTATTTAGTTCCAACCCCACTGCCATGGACAGGGACACCTCACACTAAACTATGTTGGTCAATGCCCCATCCAACCTGGCCTTGGAGTTTACTAGCTCCATCTTGATCTGTGTTTGTATATTTTAAAGAGGTAGATTACTGAACTATCCAAGTAGTTTGCAGATTCATTCTTTACAGATAATGTTTCTTGAAATAAGAAAAATAAATTGACACCTTTAAACTCACACAATTTTTTTTTTAATTTGACTGAAGATATTGCACCTTTCTTAGCTCAGTAGAAAGGTGATTTCCTTTGACTTATGTGGGCAGTGCAACAGATAATTTTAAATAGCAGCTCTAAAAACACTTCAACAAAAGGTGTACACAAATAGGGTTCAAATGTGGTTTTGATAGTGGGAAGGAATTCTGAACAGTGTGGAGGAAAGCTATAACAAATTTCTCTACTAAAATAAAAGCAGCTTTCTTACTGAAAAATGAAACTTCCCTCTCTTAAATCCAGTTGATAATAGGCTTACAGCTAGTCTGGAGAACCTCATCCATGGATGGGAACGACAAACTGAGGCACTGAGTTTAGAATCCTCCTAAGGTTTAACAGCAATACTATCAATAGATGTTTAGGCATTGCAGACAAAGATACTTTTTTCTTGAGTCTCACTTCTCTTGTTCTTGAAATGAACAGTTTTTTTCTTCTTTTATGAAATATTTAATCAAGAACTCAGATTTCTATAAAAACCCCCACAATGAGGAAACATTTTAAAAATATCCAGTTCTTTTTCCTTGAAAAAGAATGTTCCTCTGGTAAAATGGAAGCATGGAAGAGCTTCCTGAAGTTCCTGAAGTCTTGAAGTTTAACAGCGTTTATAGAGGAAAACACCAGTGAGTTGTTATTTTTTATTCCAAATACACCCACAGGGAAAATGCAAACAATATTTGCTGCCAACAAATAGACTCTACTCAGCTGATACTTCAAAAAAAAGTGGAGAGATAAAGCTTTCTTTACAACTTAGATATTTATATTCAGTCCCTTTACAGTGATCAAAGCTAGACATGAAGATGATGAAGAATTGGCTCCAGAAAATGTGCACAAGAATCATGGCATGACCAAGCTTGCTTATTTAGATTTTTCTGTCTTAGCCATTTTTGCTTCATTTGTCACTAAAACCACAAAAATTTTCCAAGTTTTGTTTAGCTATGTATTCATGTTCCATTCTGAATATTAATGACCATAAAAAATATCAGGGTTTGGGTTTCTTTCCTACTATACTTTCTAAATTCAGCTGAAATCAGAACTCCCTTTTGCAGGAGCTATATATGCATACGTAAGAAGAAGCAGGCAAAAGAGAAGGGAAGTAGCTTCTGCTAGCTAGAAGAGACCCTCATATTCCTCCTACTACATTTAAAAATATTAAGACTAGTCAGAGAAGAATTAAAGCAGCAATATGAGAGAATATCTTATGAATCTGAACTTTCAAAATTATAGACCATGGTTTTTATAAGCACTTTTTAATAGCAAAAATTAAAGCATAGACAAGAATAATATTTCAAGAAAAATATTATATATTTCATATAACTGGTTACATGAGAAAGCCCATATAAAATTTCTTATTAGTTTCTTTTTTAACGTTCTACCAGCAAATTTGAAGTTAACTTAAGAAAAGAAAAAAAAACAATCTGTTGTTGCTACCTTCAATGACATAATAGCTCTTTACAAAGAAATATCCTTGAGATCAAGTACTCCGTCCTCTGGGTTAAACGCTAAATTGAAAACTACAACTATTTGCATCAGTGCATGATCTGAATATTTGTTTTTCTGATCTTTTAATATGCCTGAGTTTTCTGAACTTTGTTATATTTCACCATTCTTTGCAGGTAGCCTGATACCACTGGACAGAATAATGGTTTCAAGTGGTAAAACTGAAAAAGTGAAAATGAAGCAGAAATATACTTGTCCTTGCAAAACAGTGGGTATTCTTAAAGGTTGAATCATTAATGGTAGTCACTCAAGTCTCCTCACAGTTGGAACTGTGTCCAAAGGTTTGATTTGAAAAGAGAGAATTATCTCCTAGATATCAGGGTCACTCTTTTAAAGTGCTATATATATAAAGAGTGCTGTTACATTTTTCATTTTTACCCTCATATTTTCAAGTTATTATTCAAGAATATATTGCTTGAAATTGGATTGCTAAAATAGTGGTCAATAAATGTTAATTATCACATTTCACAATTTATTTTATTTTACATCTTACTTTCAAGTAAATAGAACATTTGTATTTCCTTTTATTTTTTGTAAATTCATAAATTAACTAACAAAAAAAAAAACAAACAATTGAAATATAGGGTTTTTTTCTTAATATGGAAACCTTAACAGACAAAATATAATGTTAACCAGAGTAAGTTTTGTTACATGACTGTATTTTACACTGTAGAACTAGAGGAAGTGCAAAACTATAAAGAAGCCTCTTAGAAAATAACATTTGTTCTTCTGTTTTGAAATGACTGTGCCTGGACAGGTAATCATCTGTATTCATCCCAAGTGAAACTGAGCTTAGACTAAAGATGGTGACAAATGTATATTTTGAGTTCAACCTGCATTCATTCTGTTGTGAACCACTTGCCCACTGACACTGGATAAGGTAGAAAATCACATGTGGATACCACGACCGAGCTCCAGAGAAGACTTCCAGTCTTTTCTCAGTGCTAAAAGTACAGAGACATCACCTAGAATAAGCTGGTTTTATTCATTACCTGGAACATTTTACTTCTTACTCTTTCTCAAAAAGAAAGAGGGGCAGTTCCTAAATTGCCACATGACAAGTCCATTCTCCTAAATTAAAAGAGTTTTGAAGACATAATTTTCAAGCCTCTTAAAGTAAATATTTAAACACAGTATCTACTCTTTACAGATAAATAGTCTAGGTGCAGCACATTCTACAGTGCTAGGTGATTATGATGAAAAAGTACAAAAGGAAACATTATTTTTTCTGTTGGTGTCATGCCATAGTATAAAACTGTTAAATTATTATTAATCAACAGAACACATTATTATGATAATGTGAGTAATACAAGCTGTCAGCAGGAATTTTTGTCTGAGAAAAGTCCAAATTTCCATAAAAATTCTGGAACCTGAAATCAACTTGGAGACAGTGGTTTAATATTTTGGAACTGAATTCTTGGCTACTAAATGGGAAGAGACACAATTGCCTGCTCGCTACATGAGATAATGCATGAGATAAAGCATACTCATCGGAGAGGATCTTGCAGATAGGATAAGTAGCAAAACTCTTATTTCATAAATTATGCTGTTAGGTGCAATAAGGGCAAAAGCACATGACTGGTGTGTCTCATATAGGTACTTTTGACTTTTAACAGGAGAAATAAAAGAAGCAACATAAGTCTTTGGGGTAAAATTGATGGTATCCACACTTTTAGGTGTACATTTTATGCTCAGTGCTTCCCCTTAAAAGTATTCTGAATTTATGTCAGGATAAAAGCTAGACAGCAGGCATGTATGTAGGTAGTTTCCTTCAAATAATGACTATTGGAGTTGAGATACACAGATCACAGAATCATAGAACCATAGAATATGTGGAGTTGGAAGGGATCCATCATAACCAGGATTTCTGCATCCCAGGTTTAGAACCTGGCACTTTCCCTTCTAAAATTCCATATGATTGGTGATTAACCATCTCTCTGATTTGTTGAAGTCTCTTTGCAGGAAATGGAAACCATAGGTAAAATTTAAACGGTAGAAATAAGGGTTTTTTTGAAAAAACAAACCCAACCCAAGCCAAACTGTAATCCTGCCAAACTATAAGTGATGAAAAATCCTGCCCAGCAGCAAAATATTCAGTATTTCCTTACAGGCTTTACATAAAAAGGTACAACTCTATTTACAGTAAGATAACTAAATGAACAGCTAGTTATCAGATCTTCAACTTCTTACTAAACAGAGTACAAAAATACTAATAACTATGCCACATATAAAAAGTACTGTATCACTATGACGCGTGTATATTACACAATGTCTGAGTTATAGGTATGAAAATACAGAATATGACAACATGAACCAAGGTTCCTTGAAGTGCTTATCTTATTTATTATACTTCATATATATGTATATATACTGAAGGACAGAGATGAGATGGGGTGAAGTAATATCTGTATAGATAAAGAGCTGTCTGCTCTAAGTTACTACCGACCATAAATCTATAGATGGTTCACAAATGTCTCTTCCCACTTTGTTTCCTATAATGTTTCCTTGAAATCTTGCCAGATTTAAGTTTTGGTAGGACAGTGTTCTGAATTGCTTTCTATTGTTCATTATTTAACATTTTTATGTAGCTTCAAATATATGCATGTAGTAGTGGAGTGAGATCATATATGGTCCTTGTCTGAAAAAGACCAGCTCTAACAAAGAAAAAGAAAGAAATGATGTATAATAAAGTGAGAATAGAATTACTTATGGATAGCCCAGCTGTGGGGTTTTTGAGACGCAAGGGAGCTTAAAGGGAGAGGAGCATATGGAAGAAGTAATGTCTGCTGCAAACCACAGGACTGACAATATGGACTGCAATATGAATGGGCAGGGAGAATTTTTGAGTTTTTCTTCATATGGTATCTACATTGGTATGCTTCTTATTGGTGTGCTGTTAAAGCTGAGCCCCAAAACAAAAGAATGCTTTTTTTTTTTTTTTTTTTTTTTTTTTTTTTTTTTTTTTTTTGTTTTTAATTGTCGATTTTTTTCTCTTTTTTGNATTCTGTGTATACATAGGCATATATTTATCAGTTTTCTGACCAAATGTTAGTAGTATGTGTATATAGGGACACATCTAACATCTATTTTAGTGTCTATAGTGTCTGTAACAGTAGAAATTACATGAGTACTAGATATAATACTGTCACCCTCTCTATGTTTTGTGTTTGGCACATGGTGGACTAAAAGAGATTTCAAGAAACAGATGTGTATTTTTGACAAAATTACACTAAAATTATTTACTTTACTTTTCAACATAGTCTTAAATTTTGTCATATCTTTTTTTTTCATTTGTTTTGCTTGCTAACTTCCATCAAGTCTTCCTAGTTCAAAAATATTTAAGATAATTTTCTTCTATGTTTTCCTAAATGCTTCTCCTGAAGCCTCTTCAAAGTTCTTCTTCTTTCAAACTCTAAGATAAAAAAGGTGAATGTACATGAACTGCTTTATGTTGAAATATCTTATTTTTTAAAATATTATATTCTGTATTTGGTGTATTCTGGGAACGTTTTTTCTAGAAGGTCTTCAGAGTTATTGCACAGCATACACCATGTGGGATATTTTACTGGTTTTGACAAGTATTACATTTGCCCAGAAAGGAATTGGGGAAAAGTTGTCTAAACCATGAAACTCGGATAAAAATTGATGAACAACTTGGACTAGAATATAGGGGAATTTTCCAAAAACTTAGAAAATAGTTCATTGGTGAAATGTTAACACATTTTATTTTGACTATTCAAAAATAAGTTCTTCTCCATTCAAAACATTGTTTACTCCAAAATAACCCTAAATTTTATGGAGATTATTTTTGAATCTTTAATTCAAAATGTATCGGCGCATTTAACCCAAGAGTACATATATTGACTCCAAAATAATATTATTTTGTTGATTTTCCTCTTGGTTTTGAAGACAATCTTGCTCTTTATCTTGAGTTTCCTACATCTTATTCAAAAACCAATAGAGAAAAAAAGTCAGCCGTGAAGTTTCAATTTGACCATGGATTGACAATTAATATTTTTTTCCCAGTATAATTTAGGATCCAAAGAGAAAATATTATGGGGAAATTAACAATAAGAGAATTCATGGGCTTCTCCTTGTTCTTGCCAATTTGTTTGGTGGGAGATTTTTTATGGGGGGGTGTTTTTCGTTTGTTGTTTTTTGTTGGTTTTGTTGTTGTTTGGGGTTTTGTTTGGCTTTGGTTTTGGTTTGGTTTTGGTTTTGGTATTAGTTTTGGTTTGGTTTGTTGGGTTTCTTTTTTAGGGACAATAGGTGGAGGGATTGCTTGGCCCTACTATTGAAGTAATCAGAAATTCACTTTGATGCTAATGGTGAGGTCTGTTGATGGGGTTATCTTCATGTTCAAAGTATCTAAGACTCCTGGAGATGCAGTAGGACTGAATCAATCTTTAACCTTCAAAGCCATATTGATCAAATGGTCTTGTGTGGTGCTTGGTTTAGACATTTGAAATGGCAATCCTTTCTGCTCTATTTGGAGAGAAAAGTTGCAGTGGCATTATTTCTGAAGGAAAGGAGTTACTTTTGTAAGTACTACAACAGGTTTTCCAATATTATGTCACGGGAAATGTGTTTGTAAAATTCCTTGAAACAGAAGACCGTCAATTGAATATAAAATATTATTTCTATGTATTTATGTAAGCTTTCCAATGAACTAATACCCTGGAACTCAAATGAACTAATAAAAAAAAAGACATATTTGATAGAAGAATCACAAGTTTTGTTTTCAGATAATATTTTAATTATATTTGTTAATATGATAGAAATCAACTAACCACCAGACATACATGGAACTCAGAAAGACTTGTGAAGTAGAAAAATACTTTATAAAAGAAAATTTTGACTTGTCAAATGCATGCATCAGTCTACATTTTGATAGGTGACCCTTTGCAGTTCATGCAGCCTGTGTTCAGAAACAGTATTTCTGAAATTTAATAGTATTTTAAAATTTTTATCACAAAATAAAAATATTTGCAAAACTAAATCACTGATTATCAAATAAATCTCTGAAATTTAATAGTTCCAGGCCTCTCTGAATCTGGAATTTGTTGTAAACCTTTCCTCTTTAGATCCTTTTTAAGCTATAATTAATAAACTTAAAACACAACAACTTTAAAAGTCTTCATTTTTATAAGTATTCAGTTTAAAGAAAAATTATTTGAAAAATCATATATATAAGAGTTAAATGCTCATCAGACTAAAATACAGTATTAATTTTATAAATTTTACATATTGAGTAAGAGTTTAGGAAGATTAGTTACCTGCATTGAGAGCTTCCAGGCAGATTATGTTTCAAATATTTTTCTAACATTAATAAAAATTCTTTGTATCTGCTATCAAATTAATACATTTGAGGCAATGAAAGGATTCTTCTGATAAAGCAAATTGAAAACATTTGGAGTCCATTCTTATTTCTTATCAGCAGCCAGCTGTCTAGTCCCTCAAGCAGACAATCTCTAGTACAATACCCTGTGATGCTGCTGTCACTAAATCCTCAGCGTCAGGTTTCCGTAGCAACAGCAGAGCTCTCCCTGCTTCACTGTCTGCATCCGAAACTCAACCCGGGACAAAAACAGTTAATATTCTGCTGGTTTTCCACGTTTGCTTGGCAGATTTAATCAGGAACCTTCTGTAGCTGGAAATAAGTGGTAAGTAGCAGTTAAAGTTTGTGATTATTAAATTTTAGGGCTGCGTTGTGGTCGCTGATGTACACGCACACCAGATGGTGGCCTGCTGTATTCATCACCAGATTAGAGAGATAAAGTCTGGGCTAAATGTGGGCCTGCACACCCGCTTAAGAGTTCACTTTGTAATGCATAAGAGCTTGAAGGGCTTTTAGTCCTTATTTAAGATAGCAAACCTTGAAAAGCTTTCCTTGGATTTGATTGTAGATGTGACAGGATGAATATGTTCCCAAGGTGTTTAAAGTTAGTTTTGATGTTACTGTTTTCACACTGTTATCCCTCTCCAGGCTGACAACAAACCATGTACAGATTACATAGAATTACCTGGTTTAGGAATAGATGTTTGCAGAACAGATAACTGTATTTGACTCAATGTATTCAATGATAAACTGTGTAAATGGCTTTCTTACAGAAAAAAAATGTAAAATGTTTCTAAGGAAATTTAGAAATTTAGTGTTTCTCCTTATTAGCATATTCTAAACAAAACTTTTCACTCTCCAATAAAACCAAAGAATGCATCTTTCAAGAATAACATTTCTTTCATTTCTAAAGCAGACAAATTTTCTGAAAGCCATTAGAAAGCCCAAGCAACTAGCATGGAGAGTTCCCAGATCAGAAGAGTTTTAGGTTTCATTTTAGTAATTATTTATTCATTCTCATTATATTTTTATAATCTTGTCATTGCAATGAATGATTGCAAAACATGCATAATTGTTTTAAGGAATTTTAGTTAGATTCAGTATCCATTTTTTTGGAAGCAATATCTATTCAAAGTGTAGTTGATGCCTTTTTAAAAACACCTTTGTAAACCAGGATGAACTACTGTCATTTCTTGGTTTACAAATTTGATCATGTTAAGAATGAAACCTATGACATAAATTGAATCAAATAGCTGTTAATGTTCCTTTATTGTTCTAATTAAACCAAGAGATTGTGCCTTTATACTTCTGAAGATTTGAAGAAGAAGGCAACATAGGTGTATTAAGCATTTTTGTTTATACACATATAAGAATATGTTTACTTATATTTTAATGAGATGGGGCATCTCTGAGATGAAGAGATACTGTAGCAAGTACCAAGAACTTACTCAGAATCATTATTTTGCCTTTATTTTGAGGCATCTCCAAAGATTACTCTCTACATATTTATTTTGTACTAAAATAATACCATTATGTGTTAATCTTTATATAACTGTGAAAGTAAATTATATAACTATAATTTCATGTTTAATTTTTAAGTATTTTGCTAAATAATTCTGCTGATTAGTCAGAAGTCCTTGAGAAATTTCATTAAAATACAATATTCATTTAGTTCAGGGTTAGACCTCTTTTCTGAAGTAATCAGGACAATCACGATGATTTTCCAAGGGCCTTTTCCAAATAATATCAGTGGTAACTGGCTTTTGCCAAAGAATGGCGTGATATGAGAGAGGATAATCACATGAAAAGCATGTAAATATTTGCTAAAAAATATGTTTAAAAGTTAGAATGAGATCTTAATATGACACATTTGAAATGTTTTAGATGTGAGAAGACACATGCTCCTTCTATATACTTGGTGATAGTTTTGGTTTGTAACAGTGCACAACCAAAACCACCACTTTCCTCCTTACAAGTCTGTGATGAAATGTAATATATACCCGCTAGAGAAGTTTCAGCAGCTGAGGTATCTACTAAATTTATTTTCCAGCAAGAAAGAGAGTAGGAAACCAGCAGGTCCTTGACTACAAAGTTTTATGCTGGCAGTAGCATTGAACAGATTTGAGGATGAGCAAGAAATCGAAAAAATTCGCCCTTGTCAGAGCTTTGGCATGGACCTCTCTTTTGCAATGATATGAAGATGGTAATGGAAGAGTTGCAAAAATCCCAAAAATCCTCACATCCCAAAAATCCTCACATCTTGACCACATATAGGTGTGGTACATAAAAAAGAAATACAGTGCTAAGTAACCCAAAGTAGTAAAGATCCCTGTATGTCCTCACATCATAGGGCAGCACTCTGGACCTAGCAGGCTCAGCAGAACCGGTTGTAGTACATAGGTCAAATTTAATCAACCCTCACTTTTTTATTACTTTTTCTTCCTTCAAAATGGAGTTGGCAATTTTCTATTATAGCAGTAAAATAATCAATGTTTTGCTAATAATATTTTGAGATATTTTTATAAAATTATTGCTAGAGCTGTCTAAGTGTCTAGGCAGACCTTGAATCATTTTACTGCAAATAAAAAACAACTGATCTAGTAAAAAAAGTGTTTCTGGTGAACAAATTTTGCTCAAAGGAGCTCAGTTGGGTATTTGAGGCTAGATGGATACCAAATTTATTGTTTTCATCATGAGTAAATTGCTTGGTCTGGATCCTAATTTTCACTGCCTCATTGATCTTAATGTTGATTTTTTTCTTCAAGCAATCCAACTAAAAAAAAAACATGACCAGATTTTAAGAAACTATGAATGCATTTGCCAAATTTGTGATTTTTTTTTTTACTTTCTGTACGTGCAGACATTGCAAAAAATGTGTGGCCATTTGCACACAGATTCACCCATTTTTATGTGCAGTCCTAAAGAGGTCAGTGAGCTTTTGCATGAATAGGGAAAAAATAAGTAGGCTGTAATATATTACCTTTTTAAAAAAGACATCCTGCTTGAGAAAATACTATGTAGTGAATGTTAAAAATTAGATAATATGGTATTCAATAAACATAAATCAAAACATTTTGAGTTCCCAAAACTCTCTGGGAGAGCTGATTTTCTTTCTAATGCCATACATTGTTTTGATTTGTGGTTTCTGATTTTTTTTCATAAACATTTGGTAGATAAGGAGAATGTCTATAAGAAAATTAGATTTATTATAGCGTGAACATGCTGACAGGAACTGTGACACATGCAATTAATATTAGATTTCATGTCCATACTGATGCACTTTGTTCCTATCTCCCCATCCTGTCAGTCTTGCTTCCCTTTTCTTGTGCCAGACAAATTAATCACATTTGAACCCCAGATTCCTGAGGCTTTTTTAGCTGTGGAAAGGTGATACAGAAAAAAACCTACAACAACAACAACAAAAAAAAAAAAAGTAATTGGTTTCACCAAACAAAGCCACTTCTCTGGAAAACAAATTAATAATGAAGTAAAATATAAAATAACATTCCTGTACTAAGTTGCAAGCTTTCAGTAATTTTGTAAAAAAACCCACATTTTTATGAAGTTAACAAATCAAATGGACAGATGATCAATGTCAAATCTACTGGAGAACTGCCTGTGCAAATGGAATGCCAGATTAGATAATAATCTGTCACTCAAAGTGCTGATGACCATGTGCATATTGCTAAGCATGCCTCAGACAAGAATTGCAGTAAAAGTCACCTTCATCTTAAAATGAATTTAGTGTAAATTTCATCCTAGAGTGTGAAAGTTATTTAAGGTTAATAAAGATTTCCAAGGCACATGAGGAAGAAGCTGTTATTAGCTATAAATATATTATGAACACTGACTTTCTGGATTGGTGCAATCATTGCAACAATTATAAATCATAAAAACTATTTATTAAATCAAAAGAGAGAAAGGTTTTTATTTTTTTTCTGTGAACTATATTCATTGATGAACGTTGTAAAATACCTTGGCATAATTTACATTGCCAAGCTGCTGCTTTTTTTGTAGGATCCTTCTGATCCTCCAATTTTTTATGGTCTTCCCTACTTTTATGAGTCCCAGGAAGTGTGTTCTTTTGGAAATCTTCCTTTGGAAGATAGTAGCTGCCATCATTTTGTGTATTAGTACAGCAACACTCAAATAGGGTAATTATGCCATGCACCCTAAAAGTAGTTGTTACGGAAAGCTGCTCACACAAGTGGCTGCAAGGTGGGTACTCTGTGGCCTCTTTGCATTTGTGGAGTTGCTCCACCATTTGAGTGGATGCTTCTTGCACAACATATAGATAGATCACTGCCAGTGCACACCATCACTCCTAGGCAGAGGAATCAAGTTACATACAAGTCTTCCCCTTCTTAGGTGGGTGCACAGAGCGCTGTTTATTTTAAAAAACCCAAAAATTTACAAACAAAAAAAAACAAACCCAAAAACCAAAAAAAAACCACCAAAAAACCAAACAAAATTAAGTGGGTAATGAGAGTTATGTAAATCAGCCTTCACAAGAAGAGGAAACTTAGGGGACCTGGGAGATTTTGTATTGACACAAGAAAGTAAGGATATTAGGTTCTTCCAGGATAGGCAGTAATTCTGAAACTATGGAGCTCTTTCTCTTCTATAGTCAAGAAATTAACATGGCAGGAGTCTTCTGCTTCTTGCAAGGTCTGAGAAACTTCTTGAACTTTCTTCAGGAGGGCTTTAGCCTTTAATTTCAATAGCTATGCCTTTCCCTTCTTGCTCCCTAAATGGATCATATGTATTTTTTAAAATTTGTGTTAGCTTCACCAAGATATCAAGAAAACCCTCAAATCCTGGTATATAAAGAACTTTCCAAGGATTTAGAAAACACCTCAGCTACTTAGGCTACACAGCTACATTTCTTCCTTCATTAAATAGCATCTATCTTGCAAATATTGAAGTAGAAATTTTATATTCAGTCTTAAGATAGACAAAATTATGGGTTTATTTTGGGGAAAAAGAAAAATTGTTTCCATTCATATTAATAAAGAAAATTAAATAAATGGTCAATTCTTTATTTTATTTTAATTCATCTAAACAGGTTTTTCCACTCCTTTCAGACCTACGTTAAGCTATTGGACAAAAAAAATTAATTTTCATAAATACAATATTTGTGAAATGCTTTAATAGCTAAATAATTTTATTTTTGCAGATTGTCAATGACATTAGTGTTGACGTTTAGATGTCTTTGGTGTGCAAAATTCTATTGCCATATAATAGTGGATGGAAGTGTAAACTTGACATCAATGATTGTATTATCAAATTATCATATATTCCATTTTTATATTTTTGTAGTATTATCTTTGAAATGTTTGTGATTGTTTTATATTATGCCTAAATAAATAGATGCAATAATTATATAAATATCATAGAAAAATTGGGATACTTTAAAATACACATTTTTTTATTCAAAATAAATCTTTCCAATGTGGAATTTAAATAGAAGTAGATAACAACTCCATAACTGACAATAAAATAAACAAACTGGGTTGGAGGAATGATTATTCTCACAGGTAAGAGCAATGAAATAATTTCATTTGTGCTGAACATTGGAAAGGGAGGTGATGAGAGCTGCAAAAATCTTGAACATAAATGCATGTGACAGAATTCATGAATGCAACTTTTCAAATGAAAGTCTGAAAAGTTATCATAAAGTATTTTAACAGAAACATTTCACATTTGTGAAACATTCCTCACGTAATGTAGAACATTATTGTTAATGCGTAATGTAGAAATTGATATATTTTTATGAATCTGAAACTAGAATATGGCAAATGGGAAAAAAGAAATGGAAGCAATGCTGTTTCCAGTACCTGATGTCCACCACAGGATTGGATTTATTTTTTTTTTTTCCACAAAGCATGACTTCGGCAAGTCTAAGTACACATTGAAATGTGAGGTAAAGTAACATAACAGGAGATCAGAGAAGAATACCTGCCTTCCTGAAAAAAAATGTCCATACAAGGAAAAAGAATTATTTCTGTGGGGTGGAAAAGGAAAGAATCAATGATACTTTTTTAATATTTTCAGACTTTTTATATTTTAAAATTATGCAACTTTTTTAATATGAAAGTATTATTTTAACCCACTATGTGTTCCCCAAGTAAGGCAATTTTCAGTACAAACTGATAACAATTTAAAGTTAAAATAGGAAAATCTGTGAACTACTATTAAATTACTTCCCAGGCACAAAAAAAGGAGGATTCACAGGAGAAGTGTCACCAGTAGAGTTTGATGTATAAAAATAGAAATTAAATAGAGCTCTGAATGTCTCAGCTCAAATTGTTTCTGGTCTTATTCACAGTTCTTTAATGGGAAACATAAACGTTTGAGAGGAATATTTGTTTTTCAGATGGCAACACAGCAGTCGTTCAAAGGAAATATGAAAGAATGCTGGGAAAGAGGCAAAATGTCAGGCATTCTGGTTTTTTGTATCTCCAGTAACATTGGTCAGCAAGCTTCAGTACAACACAGCAAGTAGTATGGCCCAGTTGAAGCAGATCTTGACAACAAAGCTTGTGGAAGGTTAGATATTCATGTTATACAGTTCAGGATTTTTATTTTGGAGTAGCTCTGGTTTCTACCTGGGGACTTGAATGCTTCTTAGCAGTTGGATTTATTAGTTACACACTGGGAGTGCGTGTTGTAGTTTAATTTCATTTGAAAGGAATCCTGTTCATGTGTTATGTGATGTGTTCAGAAGCCCTGTAAGGAGGGATAATCAGCACAGTCACTTAAAAACCAGATTTCTCATCCAACAGAAAAGAATGCAGCACTTCTCCTTCAGCTATAGCTTTTTAGCCCTGTACTTTCCCATTCTTTTTTACACTACTGAGTTTGAAATAAACTGTTTAGAAAACCAAAATGGAGAGCTGAGCAGTCTTTCTACTGAGTAGTGTATCTTTCTCTTTATATTTTTGTAAAATTCCATTTACAGAACTGCAGACAGATGTTCTGGATCCTATTAGTTGTTACCTTGCTCCCTCATCTTTGCCATGAACTTGTGGCTAATTAACAGCTATGGACTGCAGAAGTTACATATTTGCCCTTGTTTGTACTACGTCACTCTCACCCTGTATTTGTTGCAGATTTGTCCATAGGGAGAAAGTTTTGGGGAAGCTGTAAAAAAATTAAAAAGAGTAATGAAAATTAGGAAGAGTAAATATATTACCACACCTTTGTAATTTCCTTTGTCATCTTATCCTTTTATGTACAGTTGTGTTTATTCAATGCAGCATTCTTGGGAAAGGTTATGAAACTTATAGGAGTCAGGTGCTCGCAAATCTTTGCAAATTTTGGAGAGAAAGCTTCCTAGAAATTTTCCTAGAAAAATATTTATTCCAAAATCAAAAAAGCTTGTCATTGCAGAAAAGATCACCTTTTCTTTTTACAATGATGTCTATCAGATTTACTTCAATTTTTTATTTATTATCCATGAAGGGGGATTAAACTTGGTGTTTAGGCAGACATTAATGAGAGACTCTGCTCTTCTCATCATCTCTTTGTGGTACCAGCACTACCCTGTGCTCACTTTAGGTAAAAACATGGTTGGACACTCCTGACATTTTGGAAAATATAAAGTAGCTCTTATGCAATGTTATTGATCAGAATTCTTTTCTGTCCCTGCTGCTTTATAGCAAGTTTTTTTTTTTTTTTCCTTCACAGATAAATTATGCATTGCTAGAAGCATAGTAGTTATTTATACTCCTGTACATGTAAGGAAGACACCTTTAGGCTAGTTTATAATTTAAAAGTGTATGTCCTTATCATTGTACAACTACATGGATGAATCACTTTCTGTTACAATGTGTCCATATTTTCCCCACTTGTCATCTAGGAAATAATTTATTTTCATTCATTGCCAGACTTTGCATCTGTACGGGCTGGATCTATGTAGTGAAAATTAAATAGTGATTTATGATCTAAAGGAGAAAATTATTAGGACATTATGACCTTGTCCCAGTCTTGAATGATTCTCTTGTTTTTTTTAAATAGATGATAATATTGATATTTAGCCTAAGAGGCAACTGATGTTTCTGGAACTGGATGCTGAAACTATGAGTTGTTTATTGCTCCTCATTTGCACAAAATAATCTTAAAATATATATCTAAAAAAAGCCATAAAACGCTACCTTCTTCTTTTGCTCCTAAATGTGCTTTCCCCTTCTGCAACCACAAATTCAATATAACAACGATATAGTCTTGAACATAGTGATTTTCATATTAACTGAAGCATTATTACTTGTATATAAAATCCTTAGCTGTATGAAAGATGAAAAACCTACATGCTGCTTACATAGAGGTTGTGATGTACAGGTGAATTAGTCTAGCTTTCCATAGTCCTGTGAGGTGTGAATTTGTCTAAACAAAGAAAGAAAGGATATTCAGTTTCCATTTTTTAAGCAGTACCTGGATGATCATATAAATAACGGTGTATATAGTCAAGTTCGACTTCAGTTCTGCATTTCAGTTACTTCATTTCAAGATAATATCAGGCTATTTCAGTTTTGAGCTGCCTCAATAAGCTTTTGTAAATTTAGCCCATTGATGTTAATGCATCTTAATCAATTGGGACAGTAATATGACTAAATGAGTTATGCTCATTGACGAATACTACATATCACAAAAGCCCATGACTACAACAGAAAGGATGCTTTCTATGCCATGATTTTTTTTTTTTAAATTTCAGAACTTTTGTCTTCCAGATTGACAAATGACTATGGTATGTTATTCATGTAATGACAGTAACTGGAAAACTTTAATATATTCTTTACTTTTATTTTGAGGAAATACTGTCTGCTACACTAACTGCAAAAATAATTCATTCAAACAAACAAAAAAAAAAAACCATTCTACAACTTCTTTTGTAACATAGTAAAGGTAGCAGCCTTAATAACAAGTGAGAGAAGAGGATGAAAAACAGCCACACATTGGAAAAAGAGAATTTTTTTTTAAATGTGACTGGCAGGATGGACTAAGCATCTTTCTCCTTGGTTTACTACACAACTTTCATCTTAATATGAAAGAAGAGGAATTTTTGCCAAACATGTCAATTTGACCATGCTTTGCTTTTCATGCCTTCTCCCCTTCCTGTTTATATAAACTAAGAGACTCAATTTCTTGCCTGTTTATTAATAACAGCCTTTATCACTTACAATATAATCTGTGAATGATGATTCTCTGTGTCAAAGGAAACACAGGCCTGCTTTTTATTTTTGTGAATGATAATGTCCAAGCAGTCACCTCCCTTATGGCAGCAGAAGACAATTTCAGAATTATTGGGTGGGTGGGTTTAACTTTGTATCCTGTCAAATCCCCACAGTAATCTTTACCACAAGAAAAGATTAACGCTGTACAATTTCCTTTTCTCATTACAATCATTGTCATAAAAATAAGAATTAGTGTGGCATTGATCAGATTACAATAACTGTCATGAGAATAAGAATTAGTCATGAGAATTAATATGGAGTTGATCAAAGACTAGCAAACCACTTTAAATTTTACCAGCATTTTCTGAAAACTGCCGCTTATGTGCTCCTTTCCAAGAGTTGTGACTGATTTGCAGATCAAACTGTACACTGTTGAACGGATTAAGGTAACACTTTTGGCTATTTCCCACAACAAGCCCCCAAAGGCATAATGTACAACTGAAAGCATTATGTGTTCTTAGCTCCCTGCCAAGAGCAAATCAGTCCGACCCAAGTGCTGGTCCACAGCTGGAGGGTTGCTTGAAGTAACAAAAAAATCATGCCATACCAAAGTGCCTTACACATTAAGTCAGAAACTGTGTGATAGAATGATTGCACACAAAAGGTATTTTATTAAAAATAAACGCACAAGGAAGTTCTGGGTTTGAGGCAGGATATTGAATTTTCTTTTCTTATTGGATTTTCTTTTATATAGAAAGTCCTTTATACCATGATTTAATGGCATGTTTATATACTGTGTTATTGGCAGCCTTTCACATTGACACAAAAGTTGATAAAATTTGTCAGTGTCAAATCACTTCTGTGTCAGGTGCAATTTGAGCATTAGTTGTGTTAGTGCAACCCTCACATCTTGCCTCACCACTTGCTGTAGTCTTCTTTTTTTGTTTCTTTGTTTTTTATGAAACCTGCTTTTTTTTGTGTACATATTTTATGAGAGTATTCAAATAGGATATGTGTACTTCTGAACCTCTGAGAATGAGTACTTGAGATCAAAGTGCAAACTCCTTACACCCATCACAGCAGCAGAATGGGAATTACTTTGTATCTTGTGCAAATCATATTCTTATAGAGACTACTTTAGACACTCTATTCTACTAGAAGCTGCAAAACAAGGCTGCTTTTCATCATCAGAAGGCCTGTTTTGTTTCTAACACTACTGCAGCTCAGGGTAAAGCAGTTGTTAAATTCAATAATGAAAACCAGGGCAGAGAGCAACTAAAGTTCTCTGAGATCTCATCACCAGTGTAACAGGACATCATTTGCCTGCCACTTTTAAGAGCAGCCTTTTCAGTTGCTATTAAACAGACATAAAGCATGGTTTTTACCAGTGTCAGACAGAGTCTGAAACAGTGATCTACAATATCTGCAAATTAAAAGAATTACAGAAATTGTTCTGTAGCAAAGACACATGCATTACAATTTTTACCTTGGAATATTGCTTTAAGCTTTAGGGGAGGATATATGGCATCAGTGTTAAGTAAAGTTTTGCAGTGGATTTTCTGATATATATACACATACTCATTGCCAGTTTAATAAACTTACAGATCTACCAAAATCATCAAGTATATATGTATAACACTATCACCTTCTTTTCCTTTGCATCCAGAAGTATTTACACTGCTACAGAATTCAAGGTGAACAGAAACCTTACTCTTTGGCTTTCCTTTGAGCGTTTTTTTAGATCTGTGACCAATTTCCATCACTTTCAGCAAGTGTCAGTCAAAAATATTGCTTTTGCTCAGAAGCAGCAAGTTCTTTTTCTTTAGTTCTTGTGTTTTTGACATGCTTACACGTGTTTAATGTAAACACACAGCTACTCATTTCTCTTTCCTACAGACCAGTGGCTTTGCCTGTATTGTACCTGTTTCATTGTTCCACTGAGCAAAAGCCTATTCAGCCTGATTCAGTCACTCAAAACCAGCAGCTCCTCCCTTTCTAATGGGAAAAGAGGTGATCTAAGAAAACATGGATGACCAGAGAAAAGGGAAACAGCATAAAGAACTCATTACATCAGAAATCATTCATCACATGCACATATGCACATATTAATTCCCCCTCCAAAAAAAAAAAAAAAGAGCTTTGTTATGGAAATTAGTTTTTAATATCTGGTAACATTGCTGTAAGAGGTTATTAGTATACCCTGTAATTCCATTTTGGTGAAAGACCTTCTATATTCTATCCAGAATACTGTTTCCGTAATGAGGATGAAGAGAGTTTGTGTTCCAAATTAAAGTTCATCTCATTTCTAGTTTGATTGGAATCTTATGTATGTATAAGGTACGTGTATATGTGCATCTATATATACATTATTTTCTCTTTTATTTTGTTCATTTGTTTTTTGTTTTTGGATTAGGTTTTCTTGAAGTATAAGACCAAAGTCCATCTATTGTTAAAGGCTTTACATTTAGTAACTGAACTACTTCTATTTTTTTCTTTCATTCATATCATCACAACATTTGTAAGACTGTATTTTTCCTGGGAATTCTTTAGCCATGAGCAATCGTGTCTCCTGGCTACCAGCTGAGTCTTAAAATGCACAGTGGACGTGGAAGAATGGTACTTTGTCAAGTATTATTCACAGCAAACTTGTGAAGGGCACTAGAACTTAATATAACATCTGTCCTTGGAAAAATCACTGAACCCGCACAAAGAAGTTCAGTTACAGAATCTGGGTGCTCAGGACCAATTTTCAGATGGTCCAGACCACTCAGCTTTTCCTTGGTTCAAGTAGTTCTATTTTAACTACGTTGAGATTTGAGTGCTGTTATTCCCTGCTGTCTACACTGGCCCAGCTCTCTTCAAAAACTGCCCTAGATATGACTTTCAAGAAACAGTATATGTAATTTTATAGCACTAACTCTTCATAAGAGCCTGAATCACCTTGAAGACAGTGTCTGATGTCACTGCCTGGAGAGATCATTTTGTTCATTAGGGGAACTGTATCAGCTAGCTCCTATGAGGCAGCATCCTGACATCCTTAAGCAGATAGATAGCCAGACATGGCACAAAGACTCCATGGGTAAGGGAACAGACAAAGGCCAACACAGCTAATATTTCAACGGTCTTTTTGAATAAATGTTTTAAAAAGGCATTGTATAATGTGTGAGAATTTTAGTCTTGCTTGATAAGTCACTGCAATTGAATGCGTAAACTACTTTTCAAGTGAAGATGGAATAACTTTCTTTTGAAAAATAGATAATTTTCCAGATGATATGAAGCTATGAGTAGGGCTATTGCTTAATACCATTCTGAACCAATATACTTTATCTGCTTTCTTTAAAACTTAGAAATGGAAAAGAGGAAAAAATAAGAGTAATAGTGGTTACACTTTGAAGATAACAAGTCAGTTTTGACTGTTATTAGGATTTCAAGA
Organism: Malurus elegans; assembly: GCA_013397995.1. Lineage (NCBI taxonomy): Eukaryota > Metazoa > Chordata > Aves > Passeriformes > Maluridae > Malurus > Malurus elegans. Next base: position 250,545 of record VZRP01006422.1, read on the forward strand.
TGAAATGTCTGACAGTGTTGTAGGGTATATGGGATAAGGCAAAACTATTAGATTAATTCAAAATTACACTAAGTTAATCATTTTTAGATTGTTTTTACTCTTATTATATATTTGAAAAATGAATAGATTAGTAAGCTAGGTTTTATTCTCATTAAGTTCTTTGTCATGAAAACTCTGAAGAATTGAGTATCTTATAAATTATGTGAAAACATGTTAAGTTGTGCATATCTCCTGTTTTTCCAAATATAGTTTTGATGCAAATATACCACTGCTTTCAACTGCAGAGAAGGCAAACAACACTCAGATTCATTAAAAAATATGACTGATATAGTGATCCATAACTCACAGAAACTATCATAAAGAAAGAAAATGTTAAATTCAGACACATGTAAAGACATGGATATATAGTGCAATGAATTATACTGTTGTTACCTTTTAAGAATATAACTTGCATAAATTATTTTTATAAAAGGGGAGCAGATGTTAGAAGAGTATATGGATGCAGACTGCAACTGCAGTAAATATCTTTCTGAAATAATTGTATTCTAAAACTTAAAGGTGTTTGCGTTTTCACAAGCTTAATGCATGATGGAAAACCTTCCACACAGATCTTTGTCTGACCTGTATTTTCCTGCTTTTTAGGTTGATTTCCATGTTAGTCAGTTTGTATTCAACAGGTCAGACAGAAAGGAGATGGCCAGATTGACACAGACCTGCCTCATTTTTGTCAGCTAGTCTTAGGAAAGCTTGTGACACACTATCATGGCAGGAAGTTCTTTTTATCACTTTATCAAGAGCTTTTGGTCACCAAATTTCTTGATGTTATGGGGACAACAGTGAAAAGAGAATATCATAGGTCTGTGTCTTGTATTGGGAAAGCATTTATTAGCCATAATCACAAACAAGATTTTATTTGATGAGGCAATTTGAGAGGCACTTAGTCCCCTCTATTTAAAAAATGTCAAAGAAGAAATTTGAAAATCCTGGATTTTTCATTCACAGAGATTGTCCTGCACTGATAAAAGGGGAAATCCTAGAGATCATGAAACAAAGGGAGCTCATTCAAAAAGCCAGAAAACAGGAGTGTCAAAGTTCCTGCTGGAATACTGAAATTAGCTGTGCATTTGCTGGGCTGCTCAGTTTTTCCTGTTTAAACATTGGGCTGTATTTACAGAGGTTGTGGTGCTTGGAAACTCAAATCTCAGAGAGTTGCTTAAGCTTCGCAAAAATGCAAGCACATGAAGTGTAAAGCTAAAAACATGTTAGGTGTGAGTGTATTAAAGAGCAGGGTATATATACAAACTGACAATTACCTTCTGCTAGCATTTCTATTTTACAGATAATATTTATATGATTATTATAATTATATTTGTAAACAAAATGCTGACATAAGTTTAAGTAAAACCATTGATACAGCCAAAGCAATCTTACTGCACAAAATGAGCTGGTGGAAAAAAAAATAGAGTTAATAAGTAATATACTTATTAAGTATACTCAACAAAGATGATTAATATTCAAGGTTAACCCTCTCCAAGCTCAGAAGCAAGCCTAGTGAAAATTAGGATGTGTTCCTTTGGAGATTTCTTTTGAGTGATCTTTCTGGATACTAAGCTAGCACACAAAAACTTGAAAATAGGTTTATTGTTAACAATGTGATGTATTGACTTGTTGCTTCCTAATTCACACCACAAAAAGTTGAATATTACAGTTACGAGAAATATTTCTTTGCTTATCCAGGNAATCAACATTTTAGAAAAATTTTTTTTTCTTTACCCGGGGGAAAAAAAAAAAAAAAAAAAAAAAAAAAGAAAGAAACCAAAAAGAACTCCATGTGAACACACTTGGAAATTTGATGGCAAGAAATAATCTTTTAACACAAATCTTTTAAAATTAATAAATTCCAAACAATACGTTTAATTTCAGCAGAATATTTCAAGACTTTTTAGAAGGAAAACCAGTTTGATGTCAGCTTTTACAATTCTATGCTCTGCTTCTGCATTTTTACATAAATTTATAACAAACATGGGAGATTCTGCATTTTTCACAAATCTGGTCAGTTTCTTCAGAGCTCCACAACTTTGCTTCCTACGAACTCTGTTTAAGGACCTGAATAAATATGTTATCAAGTTTAGATACCTGAAACTGATCTAAAATATTTTTAAAACAAGAATTCAAAGTAGAAAGTGAAATGGTGTATAATGGCAAGGAGATACCCATCAAAGACATTAAAAATGTGGTTAAAATATAGATCTCTTCACTCAGCCCACTAGCTGAGAGCTACAAGATTGCAATCATAACAGAGTAATGAAAATGGATTCAGCTGATGCCATTTCTCATTTTCATTACCATCATTTTTATGAAAATGAATTAATATTGTGCTATTTTGTATTCTCATGGCGATTTTTGTCACAAAATGGATTCATGCCAAGCCATCTTCTGTTCCTGTTAATCTTTGTCAAAAAGGCAGGGCACCAAATATTTCATGTCTTATTGAGTTCACAGAAATATGTAAAACTTTTACAGCCCTGCAGGCTTCAAACTTTTTTTTGATGGTTTAGATATTTTGACCCTGTGTGATGTTTATTAATGCAACAGTAAAGCAAACACAAGAAAGATGACAAAACATGAAGATTTTTTTTTTTCTCTTGCTGTCATTTGTATCTGGAACAGTAGAAAGTACAGAACTGTAATACCAATGGACATTAGTGAATAGTTTAAAAGCAACATGGGTTAATTTATAGTTTTACCTAAGTATGCAAATATAGGGATATATAGCAAACCCCCCATATTCATAGCATAGGTGTGTTAAACACTGAAATGATGAAAATAAGTGATCATGTGTTGATTATAACCAAAATTAAAATCCAGAATATTTTCATTGTAGTGAAATATAAGGTGGAACTTTAAAAAACTGGCAAAGACAGAACTTCAAGGAAAATACAATCATTGGTGTATGTATATAAATTTATGCATTCATGGGATAAATCATTGCACTATTCAACTATAATTTTGAACTAGCATATTTGATTGAGTTTAATTTTTGGTTTTATTTTTCTCTTCATAATGTATTTATGTTCCATATTAGATGCATGACATACTTAGTAATGATTTAAAACTAAAATAACTACATTGAAATTACAACCTGAAGGTATTTTTGCTTTGAAAATTATATGTTGAAAGGAGAAGGAAAATAACATGGTAATTTAACTAGAGCAGTGGAAATGCGTGAAACTCTCTTCGTCGGTGTAAGGGAGTGACCTTATTCTTTTATTACAAAAGACTGAACATCGTCATTAAATAGGCCAGTGTACTGGGTATCCATAGCAAGATTGTGAAAGTGCCGCAGGTGAAATGCTTATACCAGAACCTGAATATGGAAAAAATCTGTTGAATTCCATAGATGTTTAGCAGCCAAATTGTTTTAAGAGACATAGTAGCCAACTTTTTTTTTAGAAAGAAAAATACCCCTAAAAGTCATCTGAATGCTTCATCTTTGCCTGTACCTTTATCCCTACTTCAATGTGATTTGGTTTGGCTACAAATAAAAGTTCAATTTGTTAAAAAAGGTAAATGCTAACACCAACACTAACCAGAAAGGGGAATTGTCCCTTCATTGGTAATTTTCTCAAATCATGTTTTATCAGCTGATGAACTAGAGAAGTTTTAATCAGTACAGGAGAGAGTATAATAAAGCCATATTTAGTATAATTTAATAGAAAATTGTGAACAAAATTTCAAATATTAGTGATATAATTTATTTATGATAATCAGCTTGTAAACCAACTTTGAGCCTCTTCTACTTTAATTCTTTCCACTTTACTTTTTGCATCAGTCTGTTAGATAAAAGATAGGTGGTGAGAGGTCATTATGTTGCTACATTCTTTTTCTCTTGGTGTTTTACTTCCTGACTATTATATTATGCATTTTCCAAGAAGCTATATGGGCAGATAAAGCTGGATTAAGCAGTATCAGAATGTCTACCACAAATTTTAGCACTCAGTGTCTGTAGATGCTATTCATCTTTCAACTTTTGCTTCATTGAAGCTCTTGAATATTTGCAACCCTCTTGATGCTCTTACCTTCTTGCCTGGCTCTTCCCCCTTGACTTCACATCCCAAAATACTAAGGACCAATACAAATCATATGTGTAAAAGTGGGAGAAATGTCTTCTTTTCTGGAATTTGTGAAGCACATTCAGCAAAAGGGACTTGATGATCTCAAAGGTCTTTTCCAACCTACTTTATTCTGTGATTCTGTGATCTCAAGAGACCACTGTAGAAAAATCCTCTCTACAGCCAGCTCAAATTTCCTCTTTGTCATGTAACCTGACTCAAAGGAAACAGCCTTTGTCAGGTGATGAAGAGAACAGAGAAAAAATTTCTGTGTAGACCCAAAACAGTCGTGTTCAAGTAAGGCCTTTGCTCATCTTTATGTGATTTGTTCAAACGATCCCTCAGTCGCAAGCTCCTTGTGGAAAGGCCTATCTGTCTGTTTACTTTTTTTCATTTTGTCTGGTATGATGGGACTCTGGTTAATGACTGGAAATTTTGAGACATTATTGTGATACAAATACCAGGAAAAAAATTTCCTAGAAATTGTGAATTTGTTCCATCAGACTGCATCTCTGTAAGATCTCAGACAATATAGAAAGGCAAAATGTTGATTGCGTGACTACGGCTTACAAGTTGAAGTATTACCATGGAAGACAATTATTGTGAATGCCACATCTGTAAACTGGAAGAACAGAGGTATTTCATGTTCACTTATGCCAGGAGTGGCTGCCGCATTCTATTTTAACCTGACTAAGTTCAGGTTGATTTGAAAAGAAAGTTCAGTGGGTTATTTCTGTGACATTGAGAATGTTCTTCTCTCAAGGACTATAGAGAGGTGCAGCTGCTCTCAAGATAATTGCTGTATGGAAGAGAATGATTCTATTTCTATCTCAGATGGTAGAATTTACTTTTAATAGGAGACAAATTGATTCTCTAGAAACTACGTCTGTTAAATATATTGTATTCCTAATGTCTGTTAATTAAAGAGCATTCCATACACATAAAAATAGAAATGGAAAAGAAGCTTAATGACTTCTCATTTAGAGTAAAATATAGCTTCATACAATTTTTTTTCTACTTTTTTTCTTGCATGTTGGAGTACCATTGTCTGTAGTCAGCTGCCAAATTTTTTTTTCACTTTTTGCAGACCCCTGGATTTTTAATTTAAAATTGTTAGTATATTCATTACACAAAGACTTTCAGGCATCTTGTTTAATTGCTAATTAGTATAATTCAGAAGAAAACTGATGACAACTATTCCTTTATTAATTTTTTTCACAGATTTTTTTTTTATATAGTGAATGATTGGAAAGTTTTTTACTGTAGTGACTTTCATTTTCACAAAAATTTAACTTCTAAGATGGTGAGAATGACTCTGATGCTACATACACAAGTGGGTGATTTCATTGCAAAAATAATTGCTTAAAAACATTTGATCACTTTCTTTGAAAAATCAGCTGTTGGAATACTTGATAATCTCTCGTCTTCCTAAATTTAAATTCACAGAAGACTAGAAGCATAGGCATGCTTTGCTTATTAATAGCATATTAATACTACTAAAGACACAGTTGTTTGTGTAGTATTAAATTCACAGCTGCCAAATGAGGTTGTTTGCGTTACACATTCGATCTGACATTTATATGTAGTCAGACCATAATATAAGGAATGGTTTTATAGTGTGTCTGTATTAAAAAAAAATAAATTAGAAATAGATTCACTGTCCAAGACAGTGCTTGAAGAAAATTATCTATATTATGCACATTTAGATGTGTCATGTCATGACATATTTTCATGTCATGAAAAGCTCCAAAATAAACACAACATGCAGGGCTTTCGCCTTTAATAACCTTCGTTTGCATTGTTATGCTTACCAGAAAACAATGTTTCTGTATCACATGAGAAAATGGAAATTATCATAGTTCTTGACCATCTGCAAAGCTAGAGTTTTATTAAATTTGAAGAAATAAAAAATTAGTACACCAAACAATTGTGTTTCCAACAGATTATTTTGCTGTAAAATATACAATATATACAAGTATATTTATATTACTAATGCAAAACATCTGCTGGTTTTTGGAGAGCTCAGATTTCAAAGAGCTTTTGCAAAGAAGATCATCATCACTATTATCTTTCTGCAAATGGCAATGAAACTTGGAAACTATTCATTTTTATAACGCTGGAATAATATGATTCAAGGACTTAAAAATGGGTGAAACAAGATTAAAGTAGACAATACACAAAATAAATCCAATGCCCTCAGTTTATTAGAACTGACAGAGAAATAAACAGTCACTCATTGGAAATAATCTAGGGACTTGTTAGAAAAGCTTAGCATACAAAATGACATTTTCTACTACCTCTGCGTTGGTAAGAAGATCTGCTGTATACAGCCAGTAGCATTTGCATTTATCTAAAGTACTCCCAACCAAAAAATTTAAATATTTCAGAAAAATTCTAAATTGTTATATTTCCTAACCAGTGTGGGGAATATTAAATGTGAAATTCCCAACCATCTTTAAAATTCATGTACATTTGTATTATCCAGTGTGAGTATAGTCTTCAAAAGTTTTCGGTATTTGGGTTAAATAAGCAATGATCAATTTGTCATTTAATTACTAACTTAATTGCTAATGTATGCTAAAATGACATAAAAGAACATGGGCAATTTAATGATATTTTTACATGAACAGATCTAGATACACTCGTTGGGTGGAGAAGTGGTTTATTTGAGTGGCCTGTTTTTTCCATTTGTTTTTGTTGGGATTTAGTGGTTTAGTTTGAAGAGAATTTAACTTCTATTCTAAAACTAAAAGATATAAACTAGAAAATATTAACAATAATATTAATATTCATACTACTACTACCACCACTAAAAATAACAACAGGAAGAATAACAACAAAAATAATAATAGTGCTGTGACTCAAGGAGGGCTGAGTTTTGCAAAATCAAATCCATTTGTTTCAACTTTTCCATATAATCAAACCATACCAATAACTTTGCCTAATCAGTATTAATCATGATTACAGAATTTACCTCAGGTTATTGAAAGTAATTATATAAGTGCATGAATGATTGTACTAATTTTTATTGCAAATGTATTACTCATAAAATATTTAATCCAATAAAACTCTTTGCCAAAATTATGGATCATACACTGAAATCATGGCAACATAATAAACACCTGATTAAGGAACTTTTGGAATAAGTGAAGTGTATTATGAAATTATATTTGGTTGGGTTTATTTCCTTTGCACCTACTAAAGGCATAAACTTTCCATCCCTTCTATAATTTGCAATCATTCTGTGTTGATGTAAAATATAATATAATATTATCAGAAAAGATTGCATACTATAGAAAGTAGTGTTCGTCTAAGAAGAAAATCTGAAACATTTAAATATCTTCAAATAATTTAATTTCTTTCATTTTTTAGTTCTTAATGTTCCATTCATAAATATAAAATTTCTGATGAGGTCTGTGGCCTAGTTGAAATCATCTGTACTCATAAATGAGATAAAAACCTTATTCAAATCTTTTATTTCTGGATGGTGAGACCTTTTGTAATTCCTCGCTTGATTTGAAACAGTTTAAGATTTGTGGAAAAATAATGTGGGAAAAAAATTCTCCCCACAGTGAATACAAATACAAAAACATTTTTTGCCTGACACAACACTGGCCAGTTTCAGCTTAAAGCTGAGTTTTAGCCTTTTGTGTCTTCTTCCTGCATAGAAAAGACACAGCTCTGTAATGTTCTTTTTACCCTCATTGTTTTCATACACTTGCTAGTTCTTATAGGCTAGAATAAACACATTAATGCAACAAAAATATTAACTAATTCCTTAAAGGTAGTTAAATTACAATAGTATTAAACATTTCAAATGTTTTGTCAAAAATAATTTTATTTTTCTATTGCATGCTAATCTTTATATAAACCCAAATATTTAATATACTCCAAGTAACAAAAGCTAGAAAAACAAGCATCTGAAAAGTAATTTATTCTTTTTTAAGTTCCTATCTGTTCAGACTTGTTATAGTAAAGAAATATACTTGTTAGTAATCATACTGTAAAGATTTTGTTATTAGACTTTTGATAAGATGCAGGGAGGTGCATATAAACTTTTAGAAAACCAAATAGATTTTTAAATGTCTGTTTTTTAAAGTGTAATATGTGGAAATCATTGATAACTATCACAGCAGAAAGCACCACAAGTAACATAGACTGTTTTATTTCTGTCCAAAGCGATTACATCTGGTAGTTTTAAAGACACAACTAAATATTTCAGATTCAGTTCTCAAAGTGATGTAATATATGTTGCCTCTGAGGACAGGAAAAATAATATGCTATATTAATAAAAGAGATGAGCTGGGCTCTACAGTAATCCACTGAACTTTCTCAGATTTTATAAGAGGAACTAAAGGACTTGTGCTTCTCCTGGAGTTTATTCCATCTGAGTCTGCTTCAGTCAAGCTTTTTTCTGTCTGAAGAGCTCTTCTATATACCTAGGCTCAGCTTTTCTTCAATGTATTTAAACTCTAGATTCCCACTACTGGCCTCATAGGTCCTGCCACCCTTTCCCTGAACTTCTTAAAAGTACTGAGTAATTTGCTGTAAATAGGCCTTCCTGGTTTATATGGAATACATGTTCTTTGCTCTTTGTTCAAGTTTCTCGTGTACAAAGTAGTTTAGATGTACTTTCTGCATGATTATTTCTCCATATTACCATATTACCAAATCAATCTGTGCTTTTGGATACCTAAGTTGATTTTGGGCCTTGATTTGTAGCCAGATTTCCTAAACAATATTTCCTTGTGATACAACAGCTAAATATATGTATTGAAGACTTCTGTCTTCTAAACAGAGGCAAAAAAAAAGCTAGATTTTTTTAAATGGAAAAGCACTATTGTTCTCCAAATTCTTCCACTAATATAGTTTTTCTTTAAAATCAGCATAGATATTATGAAAGGTTAAAGAAACTCTTCATTTTAAAGAGTAGAATACGATAGCTTGCTGAAAATGTCTGTCATCTTCCACAGAAAGACATTCAAATGGAAGAGAAAATAATCTTCATGAGAAAGGTGTCAGATAACTCTATTTATAGACAGAAAATAAAGCAAAATTTCTTGCAAATAACAACACTTCTTTTTTTACAGAAAAATCCTTAAAATTTCTGCAACATAGTTCTTATGGATCATGGTTATGTGTTGGAAATTAGAACAATGTGGCTATCGAGTAGACTTCCACTGTTAACTCTTACTCAAGTGTCTTTTCTTTAACTTTTAAAACTAAATCCAGATGATGAAAAAACAAAGTAGAAGAAAGTAATTTCTGTTCTAACGATTTTTACATTAACTCCACTGCTATTATTGTTGGTAGTAAGACAGATGAATACACATTTCATATGTGAATCTCAGAGGTCTCATACTTTAAATGGACTCAAGTAAGTCTATAAGTTAGATTAAATTCTTAGTGTGCAATGATTGATTTTGTAAATAAAGATTTTAAGATAGTGTGACTGCAGTAGCAAGAGGTTTAGTTAGGTTTGCTTTCTTAATTGCAACAGGCTACCCATTCACTTCAAGTATTTTTTTAACAATTCCCAAGGTAGTTCAAAAAGCTCTTTGATCTAAGAAATCAATATGGAGTTTAATAGAGACAGCACCAATTGACTGAGGTATTAGATTTCTTAGTAGTTGGAAGACCAAGGCTTTTAGTTATTAGCCTTATTTTTAATCTAGTGCTACTTGTGTCCATATAATCTAATGTAGTACAAAACATTGCACTCACAGGACATTCCAAAAACAATTCCCAAGCTACAGCTATCTGAAAAACAGGAAAAGAAAACAGAGCAGAAGTTTCAATCAAAATCTTTGTATTATATTGTTGTTTTTAAGGTCATTCGCATTCTCCAACATCATAAAATAATGCTAAAAAATTTCCTTTTGCAACCTCATATTCAGCGTGAAAATATAACTATATCAGTGTACATACACAACAGTATTTAACTTAATAATTAGTCCTGCAAGTGAAATTCCTCTCAAAATAACTCAAAGGACCCAGTTTTTAGAGTTTGTGGGGGAAAAGAAAGTGGAGCTTTCTGGTTTTGATCTACATCTATTTGGTTCTTTCTTCGGAGAATAAAAAAAATAAATTTAAAAAATCAAAAATACACACTCACATACAATATTACCACAAATTAATTGGTATATAAGAAATAGTAAGGCCAGACTTCTTATAAATTTAAAAAAAAAAAAAAATTTGCATGTTTCATCTATAATTGGGAACCAAATAAAACTTGAAGTGGTGTAAAAAGCTGCTCGAGGAACAGTGGCCCATTTCAGGGAGAATTGTATTACTGCATAGTTGGGATTCTGTTTTTCCTTACCCAGTAAGTCTCTGCAGCACAGTTTATCTTAATTCTGGAGAGGAAAGGTGATAAAGTCAGGAAATTACACCAGTCTGGAGCCCATAGCTTTTCCTGACTTGACCACCTGAACTTAAAACTAGACTGACAGAGTAAAAATGCCTCCAATTACACAAAACAACCTAAAGGGATTATATTCAAATAATTCTGTCACGAAAGTCTTTTAGCACGCACAATGAAACACCAGTGGTTTCTGAAATCTATTACTGCAGGTTTTCTAAAAGTAGCAGTGAAGATTTAATTTGTCAGCAGAGTCTTTTTTTTTGAGAAATTGTTACTGGAGCGGACATTAAATACCCAGGGCTTACATAACTTACACTAACACATAATAAGAAATGGACTTTTAGTTGCAAATATACAAACACATGCAAATTTTAATTAATGTAGTACTGGATTAACTTTTGTATTTACACATTCTATTTTTACACATGATCAAGCTAAGGAGAATAGGTGTTTTTCTTCATTTTATTTTTCTGTTATTTAATAGGGCTTTCAAATTCCATCTTTGATTACCTCCCAAGGCTTTAGGTTAGAGTTCACAACCTTTAACACCTGACACAGAATAGAAATATTTATTCTTTTTATAGATTCATTTTTAATAGAAGGTTTTATCTACAGGAATAAAACTCAATGACTGAATTAAGATCTGGTAGGTAAAAGAAATGAGTTTAAGAGAATTTGATCAGCACAGGATTTTTTCCCCAAAGAATAGAATAAGGATCAGAGGTTTCAGGCAAATTTATACCTGGCAGCTACTTAAAGTTTAGGAGTAGAAATGGCTGTTTATAAGCCATTTATCATAGCTATGCTATGATCTCTGTTTTAGCAAGTTTGTGACTGTAAGGCAGTGGGAATTAGGGAAATATTGTGAAGATGCATTGCCCCATGACTTTTTTTTTTTAATGATCTTTCTTAGGTCTAGTTCTGCCCACTGCTGGAAACAGTAAGACAGTTTTATGTTCTTACAATGATTAATAAACAACTTTCTGGTTGTTTCTGGTTATTTTTAAAAGATAGTCACATATTAAACATTGTTTTTTAGCTGTATATCAAGCTTGTCTTATTGTTGCTAACAAAGCTATTTGCTGAGAAAGGAGGATTTTTTCAACACGATACCTTTTTTACATAAACGTTTAAATAATTCTCCATAATTTCTTTATATTTAATTACAGACATTTTCATTTTTAATAATGAAAAATAAGCTTCATATATATTGAGATTAAAATTCTCCAACTTCATAACTAAAGTAAAGAACAGTTATTTTCTATGAGGAGCTGAAAATGCAGTCACCAGTTGCCAGTGCAGCTTTTTGGTTAAAATGGTCATAAATCAAATTTAAATTCATGGAGATTTACCAAAAGTCTAAGAACTCTGATTTAGTTTTACAAGAAGAGATAATGCTGATTAGGTGGAGAGATTTTGTTAGAACAAAGAGTGCAGCATCTGTAGTAGCAAAGAAAGAAAATACATCTACCATGTTAAGGAAGCACTAAATACAAGCAGATTTATATTGTAAAGGACTTTAAATTCAGACATAGAATATTTCTGAATATTTATTTTCAAGGCGTTTTGTACTGCATAAAGGAAATGGGTAGAATTACATTTATTTCCTATGTTTTCAACATTATGGTAAATATATCTTTCAAGTTATCTTTGCTCTTTTCAAGACAATGAAATATGACTTCTGGAGCAGGACTGGATAACTTTTAACACTAATTTCTGATAACTACTTCTTTATCACAGCCTGTTGTTCTACCAATTTCTGCTGAGATGATGTGTGTCCACCAGACTGTTGTATGATTGATTGATGATTGCTGGATTGTATGAGGAGACAGCCTGTATAGCAAATGTACCGACTGAAACCCCCACGTGTTTAATCTATAAATAAAGTATTTGAAAACCTGTTTAGCTGCATAAAGCTATTATGACATTTTCAGATCTGGGAGCTTTCCCTCTAACAAACGTCTCTTTTCTTGGGGGTCTATATGTTTGCTCTCTAGGTCTATGCCTCACAAGCCTTCAAAATGTGCTAACATTTATCCTTGTCCTGTTTATCTTCATTTAGATTACTGGTGTAAGAGACTTGCTTTGTTTTGTATTTATTTTGGATACTATCCTTTTCAATCACATTTTAAGATGCAGGAAGGGAAAGGTCAGATCAGTTCTGATTATGCAGTCTCTTCATATCTTCTTTTATTTTAAACTTTTTTTTGTTTCCTATGGCAGTGCCTTTCTCTATATATAGCTTCACTCTTCCATAAGTAATGTTTTCATTTCGTCTCTATGTCTGAAACAGGGAAGGGCAGACCTATTTTAAGAGACATCCAATTTACGTTGGCTTAATATGCCAGAGGATCTTTGTAGCAAGCCTGGCTTCTTATCTCCATCATATGTCCATTCTCCATAATTTCAGCTCATTATCCTGCAGAACAGCACTTTCCAATCCCAGGGACTGCAAATCTGTGTAAGATGCCTGGCATCTGTTTTTGAAACAAGGCCTGCAAGACCAAACAGCCATACTTAAGGGAAAAACTTTGTCCCTATCCTGACTGCAACAGTTGACTGTAATCATCACTGAGCACTAAGCCTCACCAAGTCAGTGATGGTGGTCCCTACTGCTTATTTCTTTTCTTCCACAACAGGGAATTTATCTGAAATCTGGTATTGTCAACATATTTTTAAAGTTAGAGAGTTAAAATACAAGAAAAAAATAAAAAAGGTAAACCAAGAACTACTACTGCTTCTGTGAATCCTGAGATATTTGTCTTCCTGGAATGTCTGAGATCATGCTTTTCTGTATTCCTGCAAACTCTACCACATTATGTGTTCCCTAACAGACTTTGGCTTCAAAATTGCTTTCATCTTTTTATGAGTCTTACGTAATCTTAATTGTAGAGCCCTCCTGGTTTCCAGAAATCCACAGATATTATAAGAAAATTGTTCAGAATCTTCTGTCTGTCTGTTCTGCCTTGCTAGGGCAGATGTAATTTCAGACCTCTGAAAAGGGTTCAGACTTCTACAAAATTATGTTTTACTGTTTAGAGATTTTTCTTTCTCTAAACTTTAAAATCACTAGTTAACATGTCCATGCTGTACCTGTTGTGAACCATTAAGTACAAGTAAATGTACACAAACCTTTGATTAATAATGCATAGTTAGTTCCAACTAAACTGAAACATTTCAAGATGTGTTTTCAAAATGCACAGCTCTTTCCATCCTCCTTTCAGCTCTTAGAGGTCTCTCTGAAATATGAAAAGCACTGAGAGGAAATGACAAGCAGGGAAAAATACCGCAACACTACAAGCACACAGTAGAGTACAAGCTTATTCAGTGGGTATTCTAAATATAGAGGTCCAGTTTAGGTGCTCGCGAAATGTGCTCCAGAATGATGAGTGAGCAAAAAAACCATATCTATAAATCATATCTGACAAACACTCATTACTGTATAATGATTACTTGTTAATTATAATTTAATGTCCCAAAATTTTGGGTATATAAATTAGTTTTTGTCTTGATCAAGTGTATCTGGTTTGTATGGCCAAGTTTTGGTGAAGGGGTGCCTACAGTGGTGGTTTCTGGAGCAGGGAGAGAATATGAGGAATTCTTTTCTGGAGGAGAAAGGTGAGGTAGAGACAATGTGCAATGAACTGACCCAAATCACCATTTCCTATTCCTCTATGCTGCTTATGGGGAGAAGGTAGAGAATTCAGGGATAATATTAAGCCCAGGAAGAATAGACTGGTGCGTGGAAGGTGTTTCTTAGATGTAGTTTATATTTCTCATTATTCTACTTTGATTTGATTGGTAATAAATTGAATTAATTTTCCCCCAAGTTGAGTCTGGTTTGCCTCAGGAAGTAATTGGTGAGTGATGTCTCCCTGTCGTTATCTTGACCCAGGAGCCTTTTTTTATATTCTTTCCCCTGTGCACCGGAAGAGTAGAAAAGACAGAGCAGCTTTAGTAGGCATTTGGTGCCCACCCAGGGTCAACCTAGCACACTGGATTACAACATTTTGTTAAACAGTCCTTGATTTATAAATTACCAATAAAGAAGCATCCCCATCATATCAAAGCTTAATTAACCTACCTTAAAAATTATTCACTGTATTACTCATATTGCAATATTTACACTTCCACATCTACTTTAAGTCTATTTCGTCCTGCATCCAATATCAAAAGTTTGTGACCCAAACTTTGGGTTTTTCAAAAATCTATGTGGCTTTATTTATTACTAACTTACAGTAAACAATTAATCTGGTTTCCTGCTTTAAAAAGAAACAAATAAATAAATATTATCAAACACTGTTCAACAGCTTAAATTCATTTAATGGTAAACTTCTACCTTAGTAACATCAGTGGGATAAATTGCACCCTCAGCAAGTTTGCAGACTGCACCAAGCTGCATGGTGCAATCAACATTTTGGAGAGAAGGTATGTGGGCCTGGTGAACCTCATGAAGGTCAACAAGGTCAAGTGTAGGATTTTGCATATGGGTGGGGGCAATCCCAAGCACGAGTACAGTTTGGGCAGAGAATGGGTTGAGAGCAGTCCTGAAGAGAAGGACTTGGGGGTGTTGAAGGATGACAAGATCAGCACAACCTAGCAATGAGTGCTCGCTGTCCAGAAAGCCAAACATATTCTGGGCTGCATTAAAAAAGAAGTGTGACCAGTGGATTAAAGGAGATGAAATCTCCTCCTCTACTCCTCTCTCCTGAGATTCCACCTGACTACTGAGTTCAGCTCTGCAGTTCCAAACATAAAAGGATGTGAGGAAAGTCCAGATGAGGGTCCAAAGGATGGTTAGAGGGCTGGAGCACATCAGCTGCACAGACAGATTGAGAGCTGGGGCTGTTCCACCTGGAGAAGAGAAGGCTCCAGACAGACCTTGTAGCAGCCTTCCAGTGCCTAAAGCAGGCCTGAAAGAAAGCTGGAACAGGACATCTTACAAGGACCTGTAGTGGTAGAACAAGGGACAGTGTCTTCAAACTGAAAGAATACAGGTTTATATTAGGTGCAAGGAAGAAATTGTTCATTATGAGGGTGCTGAGGCACTGGAACAATTTAGCTAGAAAAGTGCTGGGTGCCCCATCTGGAAATATTGTAGGAAGTACTGGATGGATCCCTGAGCAACCTGGTCTAATGGAAGGTGTCCCAGCCCATGGCAGGGGAGCTGGAACTAGATTATCTTTATGGTCTCTTCCAACCCTAACCACTCTATGATTTTATGAGAGTCAGATGCTAGAGTGCTATATCTCAAATTCAGAAATGAATGCTTTTATACCTGAGGCTCTGACACGGACAAAAGTAACTGTGTGCTGGTGGTTTAACAAGCTATTGCCCACCGGCTGAGCTACTGCA
Organism: Malurus elegans; assembly: GCA_013397995.1. Taxonomy (NCBI): domain Eukaryota; kingdom Metazoa; phylum Chordata; class Aves; order Passeriformes; family Maluridae; genus Malurus; species Malurus elegans. The sequence continues at coordinate 266,376 of VZRP01006422.1, forward strand.
AATGTGCATATGCATTCTATCAGCACAGCCTAATTAGCTGAAAACCCCTGCCACTACAGTTAGTTCTGGAAAGTTTATAGGAAAGATCTCATTATATTGTACTATTTGTAAAATGAATTTTTTGTTTGTGGACTGAACACCCATAGTCTTAGCCAGTGAATATAGAAAAAATATCATTAAGTAAATACAAGTGGTAGCAGATTCATATTGTTTTCTTCTTTGCTCCTGAAATTTTCTTCAACTGCTCTGAGGCCCTAATTAGGAGCTGTCTTGCAAAATGGGACATAACCCTTATCATCAATGTTTTCAAGGCTGTATAATGAAATCCCATGTATCTTAGGATAATATGTTATTCACACTTATTCAGGTTTTTCTTCCTAAACTCAGCCTCTACATTTCACCGTTCTCATTTCATTTTCAAAGAGCTTTTTTCTTTTAAACCAGATAATACTTCCATATTGTTACCAGGACAAAGAAATATAAGAATGGAAAAAAAATACTCATTGTGTTTTGGATTTTAATGCTTGAATTTATCTTGTCCATAAAAAGTCCTATTTAGCATTTGACTTTATATGTATATATAGTTAAACATTACTTTAAACCTGTGTCTGGCTTAAAGCAGAGGCATAGTTCTGCTGGACTACATTTTAAGGCAAGTCATTGCTTTACTCTTAATGAAACTAGATGACTGGAAATAACTATCCATCTATACTTTTAAATAGTATTACAAACTTTTTTTTCCCCACTAAGCAAGATTTACTTGCCTTTTAGTAGCAGAACATGAGAAGGAGAAGGAAAAGCTCTCTCAAATCAGAGACCGTGTCTTGGTGGCTTTTTTTCTAACCGACTATGAAGATGATACTTGTAGAATGTAAGAGCTTTATGTAGCTTTGGCAGCAATATATACACCTTTCTGTACTTCTGATATATATGTTAGTGTGCATACACTTCACAGGTAAAACAGCATCTTAAGACTGTTAGGTCAAGCACTGGGCAATCCAAGAGCAGGAAGAGGGTGCAGCTTTTTACAGGCACCTCGAAGCAGCCTCAAAGTCCCAGGAAATGTGTCATGTGGGGGATTTTAACTACCTTGACATCTGGAGAAGCAACATAGCAAAACATATTGATGACAACTTTTGGAAAAAGTTGGTGGACAATCTCACAAGGAATGGCGTGCTGCTTGACCTCACACAAACAGGGAAGACCTCATTGGAGTTGTGAATTTTGGGGGCAGCCTTGGCTGCAGTGACAGTGAGATTGCAGAATTTAGTGTTGGGTGAGAAGGAGGGAGGACAGTAAGGGAGATAACAGCCATTTGCTTCAGCAGAGCCAACTTTGTCCCCTTTGGGGATCTTCTTGGAAGAATCCCATGGGAACATGGACAGGTCCCTTCCTGCAGGGACAAGGGGTAAAGAGTGTCAGTTGATATTCAAGAATCACTTTTTCCAGGCTCAAGAATGCATCACAATAAGCAAAGAAATTGGGCAAAGGGGGCAAGAGACCTGCATGGATGAATAAAGAACTCCTGTCATCACTGAAGCCTAAGCAGCAAATATGCAGGAGATTGAAGCAGGGTTAGGCCACTTGGAATAAGTATAGAGAGGTCAGAATAAGCAGAAATGAGATAAGGAAGAATAAGGCCCATCTGGAATTATATCTGGCCAAGGATGTCAGTGTTTTAAATGATCAGTATACAAAATGAGATCAATAATTTAAATAATCTTATATTCTTATCTGAATAATGTAAAATAAATTTAAAACAATTTACTATGTCACAGGAAGATTGCCTCAACATTTGTCATTTATCCAAAATGAAAATGTCCATTTTTATTACTACATGTAAAATATGTAAATTGAAAAATTATTTGTTATTTCCATAATGTTTTAAAATACTCCAAATCACAGTTTTGTTTTGATTGAAAATAAGTAGGTGAGCAGTCGCTGTCATACTTTATTACTATTTTTGATACTGTTAACAGGTGAGAAAAGAATTCAACTGAATCTTTTTTAACACGACTAATAAAACAAAATGTGTTGAGCAGTTTATGTAATGTACAGTGTGTCAAAAGCCACATTTTGGACTAAAAAAGGCTTCAGGTATCAGTGCAGAGTTCATGTTAAGTGGTTCAGTACACCTGTCTTTCATTAACAACAGAACTCTGGTCCTGCTAATTCCAAGAATGCAGGAAGAGACCACTGTCACCAGCCAAAAGACACAAAAAAATGAGACAGTTTTAATTAGCATAGCTTGCAGCATTCATAATAGAGCAGCTTGTCAAGTATTTTTAGATGACCCAGAAAAATGTCTCATCGTCAGAATAAGAAAGAAAATAACAATGTAGAATATAACACATTTTATAATTTTGGTTCCTTTTGTATGGAGTAAATCAGGCTATTTTTCTTCATAAACTTTCATTTGTTACCCAACGTTACCATATGTAACGTTGCGGATTATAATACACACCCTGATAAATAACCTGCAAAAAGAATAAAACCTTCAAAATAAGGATACATGATCTATCAAAGCTATGACAGGAGCTAGAAACATCTTAATTCCTTGTCAATGGATAACAGTACTAAATTGTGTAGTCGTTTTTCACAGGAGACTTTTTTCTGGTGAGGAATTTATTCTGCCAGAATTACAAGCCCATCCAGTAATGAAATTATTTATTATCCAAACATTAAAAACACTGACGATTTCCTTTGCAAAATAGATCATTTTGAAATTACTGTAATATCCTAGCCTTATTGATGCTGTTTCCAAAGATAAAGGGTCTTCTTATAGTTTATTCTTTTGTCCTTGAAAGCTAAAATAAACATACTTTTTAATGACGTTTGTGAATGTTGCTTTCACCAAAAAAATGTGGTTGAAAGTCTTTCTGTCAGGCCACAAAAATTATGCATTTAAACATTTTCTTTATTCTTGAGGGGAGAATAAGTCAAAGAGATCCTCAAATGCAATTTAAGGGAAAATATACCAAAAGAATATTTACTCTTTTACTCATAAGTTGCACTATATTAAATAATTTTTTTCTAAGAAAGCTTTTGCTAAGATTTTCAAAGGAGGCAAACATTAGCCATCCTTTGTTAGTTCAGTATCTATAACCTGTTCAGTATCCTCAAATATTTTAGCTTTTCACTTCAGCTGAATATTATTTCCTTTGTTTTATTTTTTTTTTCCCTGGAACTTTTAATGTATTCTGTGAAATAATTAATAGCAAGAAAAAGAAACAACCTAAATCCCACATGAATTAACTTGCACATTAGACTTCCTTCAGTACTTTAATTTGCTCTAGTTATTTGCAGAATCTCTTGCTATACATAACTCAAGAAATATTAACAGACTTACTTTAATACCAAAAATATCTGGGATCAGGAAATATTTACATTTCTGCTTTTATAGTATATTTCAAAGTTATTACTCATCTATATAGCTGTTAGGATTTCATTGGAAATTAGGAAAGAATAGTAAATTCTATTTTTTTTCCCTGTTGAATTCTGTTTTACTGATTTTTTTTCAAAGCAAAATAGAATAAAGGATGGATAGAAAAAAAAGAGGGCATAAGTGTTTCAGACAAGCCAGAAACCTTCTCATCAAAAACTCATTAACTTCAATGTGACTACAACAGAAAGCATCTGCATATTAAAATATTGTTATTCATGTACTTATTTCTTTTAGCAAAATTAGCATATTATTCCACATATATATAAATTGTAAGAATTCCAGATCCTTTCCATTATGAATCTGCTACATGCTTTTTGCATCATCACTTCAAAACTATTTCACTTTACTTTTACCTGATCTTGAACTCTTTTTCAGAGATTTGTTTCACTATCTTTGTTTGCATTATGCAATCCTTATAGGCATTATGGCACAGAGTTCTTTTCAGTCTAGTCTTTAAACAACTAGATTGACAGCCAAATGCATATTTTAGGCTTAGACTTGTCTATTTCATCATATTTTCCTACCCAGATACTTGCAAAGTAAAATTGTGTCTTTTCGTGCCATTGTTCCCACCTGTTACCCTGTCACAAAAGGTTTTTCTGAAATTCAGTCATGTACTTATGCTTTGTAATGTTGGCCTTTCCCTGGCCAGTGGGGGTTGTATTAAATGACTTTCTGAGGGTGTCCTTCAACCTAAATTATTCTATAATTCCATGAAATTGTCAAATAGTTAATTAAGAAGGAAGAAGAACATCTCTGCAAATTACTGAATATTTGACTTAATGGGCAAATTGTACTTAGCAAGTAATAGAACATTAAAGTCCTGACTAGACAAAGACCAAGGAAAATAGCATATCAAAAGCTTACAGCAATGAAAAATTATTAGCCATTTGGAAAAAGAAAAAGATCCCTACAAACCAAGGAAACCAACCTGAAAAAAAACAACAAAAAACCCCAAAACCCAACATCTGCTAACTAGTTAAATAAATGTGAATTTTAGTAATGTAAGTCTATGGTGCAAGAATGTTTAATGAGCAACACATACACAAGCCATTTTCTTGTTCTAGAGCAAAGAGAAGTTGAGCTGATGCACTGAATCTGGAGATCCCTGCATGAGAAATCCTATCTGAATGCCACATGGGCAATGATGATCCTCTCTAGGAGGATTTCCTCCCATCCCTGGACTGTCAGATTCAAGCAGAAAGCAGAACTCATGAATACCAACAGGACCCCTCTAGGTGCACGTGTTCTCCAGGTATCCATTGAAAAGCCAGCATAGCACAGGCCCCATTCTTCACTCTTCAGCAGGCTAGGGAGATTACTACAAAGCAAATTCTTTGAGACACTAAAAGATCATTCACTCTTTTTTGCAATATTTCATGCTCATAGTAGGAAAAGACGCTTTCAGAAATTTTGGGACCAGCTCTAGTCTGCTAATGAGTGACTTAGATATGGCAGGCACATAGTAAAGTCTTAGGCAGCACTTAGTATTTCTGTGGCATTGACCATGGGTCAGATGTTACCAAACAGAAATGTAAGCCCCTCTGACTTCAGCTTTCAACTAAGTTGTTTCTCTCTAGCAGTAAAATGCACCTGCAGCATAGTGCAAAACAGTGAAGAATTTCTGCCAATCTTTAAATGCAGACAATGAAAATATTTAATAGCTTTAGGCCTGTTTTTTTTGCCTTTTCACCTATGCCTGTGCAGTATTTATTTGTGAAAGGTTGTTTTGTAGAATTCAGAGAGCAAGAAAGATTATCAAAAGCAAATTATTTGTACTATCTAAAACACATATCTTGGGGTCTGACTTTTAGCCATTATTCTCTCATTTTCTTACAGGCTTAGTAACTTATGTTGCTTTTCTTTTTCCAAATCTATTAGTTATTGCCTTCTTTGCCATAAAGGTGTTATCTCCTAAGTAATTCTTGTACATCATCAGAAAGGTTAGAATTTCACTGCCTCAAATATACCGCTAGTAATCGATATATTAGCAGTCAATAATTATTCTGCTGACAAAGATTAAAGCATTAATGTCATAATTATTTTTGTTGTAAAAAACCTATGTTTTATAACATGTACATAAAATGCTAATCGGTCATTATGTTCCATGAAATGTAGTATCACAAAAACCTGGAAAGTGTTGATCTGATGAAATTTTTTAATGGACTTTGATTATTTTGAAATATTCTCTCAAGAGCTTTGAGTTTAAATTATAGTATTTTTAAAAAAAACAACAAAAAAAAACCCCAAAAAACCAAAAACAAAACCAAAAAAACCACCCAAAACAAAAACCCCCACTTTATAAAGCCTAGAAATTGAAGAAAAATTTATTTCAGAAATGTAATCTCACACTTTTCCCCAAAGGAGATCATCACTGAAGCTGGTAACTAACAGATTGAAATTCTAACAGGTTTGGATGTCCTGGGCTATAACTCTCAAAAGTACTTCAGTAAGTAAAACACTCTGCCTGGGCCCCATTCTGTTCTGCTCCTTGAAGCCCTGTTTTCAAGTGACCAAAAGTAATTCGACATAACGTGTTTCCAACTTAATGTTCAAGAATCAGGCGATTAGAATTTTTTAATGCCTTTTTTTATTAGAAAATTTCTGATTAATGCTATGCATAAGCATTATGCAAACTGTTCAAATACATTTTTTACTTGTAAAACAAGCTTGACTTGTACTATAGTTATGAAAGTTTAAAACACAAGATAGCGAGGGGTGTTGAGTACTTCAGTAGTTTAAGTTCTCTATAGAATACATTAAACATTAGTTCTGCAGAATTAATTTGAAATGAATGATGCAAATTCTTTGTCTATATCTCATTCTTTATTTAAATTAATATTTCAGCTATTTGTTTAGATAGAAGCATAATATATCTTTTCATTTCAATGACATTTTAGGCCCATTTGTATCCTTTATGTGTTTTTATATATAGTCGAATTGGTTATGTGTTCTGAGATTGACATCATTCTAAAGTCCTCTTGTTCACTCACATGCAAATAACTGAGTTCCTGTTTTGTCTGTTCATTGATTTAAATTAACCATTTTATCATTTTACTGATTTTTATAGTAAGCAACTCATCACGAAACTCACAGATTTCATCAACACAAAAATTACAGAAAGTAAATGGCTTATATTAATACTTTAGCACTCGATTTTGTTTTGAGTAAATTTTTGGAGTAACATTTAAGCAATACTTGAATTATTCAGGTAATAACATTTTAATGTGGAGGGTAAAGTAAATTTTTAGTAGCATCTGTTAAAGGGTACATATTTCTGCAAATCTTAGCCTTATTAGTAAGGCTATATGGCTTTGCTAGCTAACATAAATAGCAGCTAAACAAAATAAGTCTGTTTAGGTAAAAAATTACTATCTTAATCTGCATTCTGGTGGATATGATGAGCTAAGGTTGCATGAAGAACTTTTGGGGTTCAACTTTCTAATGGCTGGTATTAGAGCATGGTCAGTTTCTAATGTAGTTAGATTTGGGGCTTGGGTTGGGGTTTGGTGACAGTTTTGTCACATAGAAAACAAAGTGCAACCAAAACATTGCAATCATCAGAACATTTTCTTAACATCTGAGTCAGAAACTAATCAAATAAGATGAATCAGTTACAAGTTGTAATATAGAGAGAGTATTAAAGATGGTCATCATGACCAGTGTTGAAGTTTTGTAAGTCTTTGAATTTGGAGAAATTCAAATACTGTAAAAAGTGACTGATCCATGGAAAACAGATGAAGTCAATTAGTTTTTGTTGCTTCTTTTGCAGCCATCTCACCTCTCTTTCTTCCATACAATGCCTATGAATAATGATCACTTTCTTACCTGTGACTATAAGGCTAACAATACAGTTAAAAAATGATTTCTTAACAGTTACTTGGCATGAATGACAATACTTGAGAGTTAAGAAATGACATTATATTGCACTATTTAAGTCATAACTCCAGGCGCTTGCTGTACTGTCTTATCAAAGAGTTTGTGCACTAAGAATATCCCTTAAAGCAACTGGAGATGTGTTCTATAGCTTTCATTAACAAGATTTTTCTTTTTTTTTCTTGTCTACATTTGTTATTCTCATTTTTTCTCTCCCTATAAAGTTGAAGTGTACAAGGCTGCTACTCAGAAGTTGGGAATTAATTTGCTTCACACAACAAAAGTACGAGAATGAAATTTTCTTACATTAATACTAAAGATTTGGTTTACGGTTTTTCTTCAAGAAAATAGAAGCCCTGGTACAGCAAGATAGTGTTTTCAGCAAGCATTTAGAAACATAGCTCTACAAGGGCTCCAGAACTGAAGCCTGTATGATTACAGTGTCCAGACCTCCCAGACTTAAAATAGGTGGGTTTTCTTTTGTATTGATTTACTTTTTTCCTTTCTTATCGTTGCCAACTCTATTTCTCTTAGCATGTTGTTTAAACACATTTAATGACTAATAGACATTTTTCTAATTTGTGGTTCAAATGTTTCCATAGCCAACATATAATCTTGACCACTGTGTCATGACTGACTTGTGGCTTAAAATTTTTTTCTTTGCTGATGCTTCTAACCTTGATGTGTTTCTAAATAGATATCATATTCCTTTGTCTTTTTGCTAGATTGCTTCTGATAGAGACAAAGAGCTTCTCTGCCTAGCTTCTAGCAAAACAGTAGTTTCTTGAGTAATGTAAACATTTATGGGAAGCTCATAGATTTTATATCTATAGTAAGCTGCCTCTGATATTGAAATTCTTACTCCTGGCAGTATATTAGAAATACTATGCTAAACTGAATAAGCCGTGTTTTTTTCCATTTCCTCTTCTAAGATCAGCTCCCTACTCACTTTATCATTGTCATTGCTTTTGTCAGCGTATTTTGCAGTTTGATGCTATCAGTCTTGAGCACGAGGAAAGAGAATCATATTCAGCATTTTGTAGTATAATGAAAGCTGAATCACTGGGGGGTTTTATGGTGAAAGTTTTAGCTGAAATATCTTGGAGTTTATTTTGCATCCACTGGTCCACTCTGATAGCTCATTATAATTCCATGATCAGTTGTATACTCATGCTTTTCTTGTCCTCAGCTGCTTTCAGTCAGTAAGCTTGTGGAAAAGTTGTCTACCTAGGTGACATCTCTAGTGAACAATACATTTGGATATAAATATCCAAGATAAAAGTTAGGCAGCTTCTTGAGGTGGATATTTATTTATTTATTTATTTACATTAATGATGGAGATCAGTAGGACTAGCTTTACCCGGAAAGCTAATTTTCAGATAACTTAAGTGAAATGCAGTGAGAAAGCTTGGTCTTGTATTTTCCTAAACTTAAACCTGTACATAATAAAGAATTTTAAAATTACTTATTTTTTATGTTTCAGTTAGAGATATGTTTTAAACCTGTGGCCGTAATATCTCTATCTAGGCATTATATACATTTAGGACTCTAAAAAATTTGTAACTAAAATTTTTATTTTCCAAATTTAAAAAGTCTAGTTCCTCAATGTATGTATATACATTTATCTAGGTATATAGAAAATATTCATTATTTCCAATAACATGTTGGAAGAGACATAAAAAATAAGTATTTTCCTGAGGTTTGTGCTTTCAAGAATTTATTTCTTCAAAGAAAATTGATAAAGTTAATTAACATCTTCACTAAATTGTGCAAAATTCTTAGTTTTCACTTTAGTTAATTGCTGCATTGAATAGAAAAAAAAATAAATTTCTCACAAATCTATAGAATAATATGAACACTACAGAAAAGTTCCTCTAAATAGATAGCCAACATTTTAAAATAAATTATATCACTATTCGAGCATTTTACTGATAAAACTTCATTGACACTCAATGCTAAAAGGAAGAGTTGAAGTCTAGTGTGTAAGCATTTATTTTAAATCTGGTAGGTTGTTTATTACTATCATATTATCAAGAAACAACTGGAAACCTTATAACTTTGAAAACATCTCAAGGCATTCCTAAAATTTTTAAGTCAGAACTCTGACACAGGGTAGTCTAATAATTAAAACTTGTTCAATCAAGTTTCAGAAAAATCATTTTGATATTTTATACATGAAACAAGTTTCCCATGAAATGTTCCACAGATTATTTGGGTTCTTATTGCTTGCTTCTCTCTGTGTGAAAGGGCCACAGAGGTTCCACATTCAGGATCACTCAAATTAGACACAGCTTCTAATAGCATTCTTGCAACCCAAATAGGAGTATCATCTTTTTATTAAGATTTTGAAAAATAAGCCCCATTCAAATTCATGATATTCCCAGTCCCAGTGTCTTCTTAGAACGTCTCCAGGACTTAGATATTAACCTTTTGCCCACAGAATACAATCTATTTCTGTTTCTCTTGCAGTTTTAATATCAAGTTTAAATTCCCTGACAGTAGTTGTCTTTCACTCAGTGGTTGCTAGATCCCATGTCTATTTTCTAGTCCATACTAAACTTCTTTTCAAACACCTGTCATATTTTGTTTTCTGTGACAGCTGGATACTTACTACAACAAGAATTGACATTGCAATATTAGGTAAAAATAAGAATTGACTTAGTCATATCTTACTATTAAAAAGGACTGCACATATATAAAAGCAAAAAACCACGGAACTTTGGTTATAACTTTTTAAAAGACATGCCAAAGCAATGCCATAACTAGAGAATGTTTGGAGGTACATGACAGTGTAGCTCAATGTTCCCATCTCTGTATGCAAAATATTACCTGAAACATTTCAATTTTTCTCTGGTTTATTCTACTTTACCCTTTTCAACAGAGAATAGGTATCTTGACAGGTACACTGTCTCTTTCATTATTTCAAATTCCTTTCTCCAAAACCAATTATTCAGGGAGACATATTGTTTTAATCATATGGACACACAGGGACTAAGACAAGCTCAAGAAATAGAATTTAATTTGCAAACTGATGAGCATTTGAATTAAGCCTCCAGTGACAAAAGTGTGTATTTCTGGCACCCCCTATTAATCTTTATGTTGGATAGCAGTATATCATAATCAACAGGTTGCTACAAGATATTATGATCCAGGTAGTATTTGAGGTGTTGACTATATTATAGATATACTTGTTTATATATATATGTATAGATGTATGAGAATTTTGGTGTCAAATTGCTGGAAAATTATTTCTGTGGTAAATGGATTTTTGCACACATGTATAAGGCTAACTACTTCTGGTTATTTACTGGGGCAAACATGTTTCAGGTAATGTTTATGCAAAAAATGTATAGAATTAATTTCCTTTTTAATAATGGATCAGCTAGCCATTAGATATATGTTATCTAGAGTAAAGATATCTGAATTTAGTTACAGTCATTGATTCTTATTGTGTCTTTCTCTAATCTATAAATCCTTTATAATTTGTTTGGGTTGATATTTTTCTTTATTTTTTCTGGTGAAAGGGATTAAAAACCATGATTAATCTGGATTTTTTTTCTTGCTTAAAATAGTTAAATTCGTTAAAGTCTTTCAATATATGTTTTCTTCAGTGCTTTTATGTTATGTGCTTCTACTTCCAGTCTTTTCTGAGTTTTTTTTTATCTGAAAACTGTAGTCATAAAAAGTAAAGAAAAAAATGGAAAATCACTTCTCTTTCTGTCCACACTATTTTGTATAATTTTTTTTATTTGTTTCTGTATTCTGACTTAATTGACTTCCAAAGTCAATACATTTTATGAATGCAATATTTGTAATGCCTTCATTTCTTGTTCTGAAGTCTATGCATTTGATTTAGCTTTTTGCTTAATTAACCCCAGCAAATCGTATGTTATGGACTCTTCATAATACATCTATCCTTCTAATTCTTTAAAATCCCAATAGCTTTCGTATAATATATACCTTTTATCCACAGTGGTTAATTAAATACACTTAATTTGCATAGTACAGGCTTACTGTTTATGGCATCATTTACCTATTATACCAGCTTATTCACTGAACATCTGAAATTACATAAGACTTACATTTTGGGAGGAAATATAACACACTTTCGTGTTCCACGTGTAACTGAAATCCATCTTGGAGAAAAACAAAGGGAAAAAGTAGAAAAACCTTCAGTCTCCATAGGCAGAAATTTATTATTGCATGTATATATTCCCGTTCTTTTGAGCAGTGGAGAGTACAAGGCATAAAGCACAGTAATGTGCTATTAAAATTTTCCTAAAGATCAATATCTTAATTGCATGTTGTTATCTAGTTTAACAGAAGCTTCATCTTCCACATTTTCATGTCACCATTTAACATATATTAGCAGAATTTTCCATTGCATTTGAAGTCGGTTTGTGAAACATTACCATTTAAAATATTTGTATGGACGCAACTTTTTAGTTAATGGACTGTATAGAGAGTACTCTAAATATATTCCACAGAAAACTGGCTTTATCCTGAAACATGCACATATCAGCAAAACTGGAACCTTCCCCCTGGGCTGTATAAAGCAGGCTTTATCTCATCTGGAAGGCAGAAAAATTGAATGTCATTCATCAAAAAATCTGAGCAGGTAGACAGAAGCAGAAAACAGTTTTCCCATTTTCTTGAGCAAGTAATGTGGTGGAAAGAAGATTTTCGTTTGGGCAGAAATTAATGTATGCAATTGCACTGATATGTGTATTCATTTAAATGGTTGCTGTATCTGACTCTAACAGGTTTCAAAGGAGTTGAAAATAAAAGCTATTTAGTTTTGGAAAGAGATTCCAGGGGCTAGGATTTTCTCTTCATGGCCAAGGTATATCAGTCCTGATGGTGTGACAGCGGGTCAGGATAAGGAACTAATAGTGTATTGATTTTGCATTGTACAAATTCTATCTATTTTCTTAGATGTTTAAGGAGACATGTATAGGTCACAGATGGGAGCAGAGGCTGATGTTAATCTTGTATAGGGCTGTGTGTTTGAGGTTTGTGTTTATGTGAGTTTATTAGTATTTTTTTTAAATAACACTGCTGTGTTCTCTTTGTAAATACTAAAGGTTGTGGTACTTCAGACATTGGAACTGTCATTTTGTAGTGGAAAATAAGTAGAAACAAAATGAAGAAGGTAAATACTCAAGGAGATATCTGAGACTTGAAGATCAATTAAAAATTATCTAATTCGTAACATATCTACATTTGATTAATTCATTAATTCAGTTGATATGGGTATGAACAATTAAGGGTATAGTGTCTTATTACATTGCAAGCAGTTTGTGCTAGTAATTATTTTTTCCATAGATATAGAATTAATTCATATTCCTGGTTAAATCTGTACACAGACTAATGTTAGGATACTGAAAAAATACCAGTAACCTAAACAAATGTATAGAGGTAATTCCAACTTGTCAAGAGAGTATAAAAAATAATAATATGACTATGTCACTCCCAATGACAGGATAAAAGCCTGATGGTCTCCAAAATACTTCTGTTTGCAGTAAATTGGAAGTTTTATTAAAAACAATTTTCCTTGAAATTTCTTCAGCAATGACCTGCTTTTATTTTCTGATTCATAATGAAATGAAACAATACTTAATTCCCATAAACTGTGGGGGAATTAAAAAAAGGTTCAAATTAAATTAATCTTCTGCATTGGGTTGAGCTTGGCTGGATTTTAGGTGCCCACCAAGCCATTCTATCACTTCCCTTAGCTAAATAGGAGAGACAAAATGAAATGGAAAATAGTGCATGGGTTAAGACAAGGCAGTTTACTAAAGCAAAAGTGAAAAGCTTAACACGCAAAAGTAAAGAGCTAAAGACTTTATTCTCTTTTTTCTATCAGCAAGTAATGTTCTGCTACATCCCCAAAAACAGGGCTTCATCATATGTAGCAGTTTCCAAGATCTTGCCCACCCTCAGCCCACTGTTGGTGGTGGAATGATGGAGAGACAGCACTAATGCTGTGCCAGCTCTGCTCAGCAGTACCCAAAACACCCAAACCACCCAAAATACCCAAACCACGAAACACCAATGCAGAGCACAGCACTGTGAAGGCTACTGGGGGATAAATTAACTCCTTCTCAGCCAGACTCAATACATGTCCAAACTACATTCTTTTGTTAATATTTGCATATATGGAGCTTTAAGTCACATATCTAAGACATTAAAATATGTCAATACAGACCTGAAAAGAACAGCAGAGAGCCATACATTTTTAAAATAACTTTCATTGGCACAAAAGGGGCAAATATTTTATTACTAATCATATCCTATTCCATGTACATAGATGTTAATTACTTCATTCCCTGACTTTCCATTTTATGATCATTTAACATTCTTCCTTTAAAAATATTGTGACAATAGCAAGAAATTATTCACACAACTTGATAGGATTCCCTTGGGTCATGTTGTCTTACTGTCATGAGCTTCATCAAAAGGGACTTTAATGAACATTTATTGAAATATTTCTTCTTATATAGCCTACAGTTCAAAACAACTTCCCTGGAAAGTATATTTCAGAAAAAAAAAAAAAAAAAACCCCAGAAAACAAATTTTCCCCAGCACACTTCTTTTTTACTATAGATACATTTTTTAAACA
>VZRP01006422.1:280989-299118 GCA_013397995.1 Malurus elegans
CACTTGCCTGACTGTCTTTGTTTAACCCCAGTAAGTATCTCAGACCCACATTGCTGCTTGCTCACTAGTCCCAGGGTGATGGGGAAGAGACTCGAAAAGGGAAGCGACTGGAAAGGGTAAAAGCGACAAAATTCCTGGGTTGAGATGAAGGCAGTTTCATAGGGAAAGCAAAAGCCAGGTGCACAAGCACAGCAAAGCAGGAAATTCATCCACCACTTCCCAAGGGCAGGCAGGTGTTCTGTCTCCCCCACAGAAACAGGGCTCCATCGCTTCTAACAGTGACTTGGGAAGACAAACATCACTCTAAATGTCTTCTTTTTCTCTTTCTCCCTCCCTTGCCCAGCCCATATGCCATTTCTATTCTTTCAGAAATTTGCACTTGTCTTAAAAGAACTAATGTGAATACCAGACGGGAGATGCAAGTTTTCACCGAGCATCTGACGCTCTCCTTTTGAAAGAATTACTTATTCTAATTGATAATTAATTTTAAAAATGAAATTAACTATAGACAGAAGATCCCAACTTCATGGAAATAAATAGAGTCCACCTGAAGCAAAAGGTTGCATTGGAGCTCTGACAGAATATTTTTAGTTTAGGAATGGACAAAACTTCTCTGAAACATCATTATAGCTTATGGCTGTCACATCATTATCCACCTTCTTTCTGGTTACAAAACCTCTCCTCCCAGCAGCTAGATTCATTTTGCTGAGTCTTTAAATTATATATTATTGATTGGTTTAGGATGAGGACAGTTTAGCACATTATAATTGCTCTTAAACAGAGGGCAATCCTTCATTGTATCCTTTCCTTTTTCAGATTTTCCTTGTTCACCCTTGGGTTAGTGTTGCTTGAAACGGTGCTTCTTTTTTTTTTCATCGTGGGTTTGGTACTTTGCAGAGCTTCAAAATTGATGGTCACTATGAAATTTGAAAAGATTCACCTAGATAAGAAATTTTGGATATATATATATATAAAAATGCTACTCAATTATAAAGAAAACAATGCAACCAGTTATTGCACATAGAAAACCGACAACATTTCCACTAGATTTTAGAATCTAATCTAAAGCTTTAACATTGAAATTATCAGAAATCCTCCCCTAAGGCGACGGATTGGCATCTTTCCTGGTGAATGCATAGCAAACTGTATTTATAAGAAAAAAGAAATTCAAACTGTCAAATAAAAGAGACTGGGTAAAATTCCTTCAAAACTTCTTAATAAAGTTGCATTATTGAAATTTGAATATCATAGAATTTTTATCTTTAAAAAAAACTGTATACAAAGTGACATAAAAGATCATGTTGGGAGCACACTTTATATATCAGGCATTGAGGACCAAAGACGTTTTCTCTTTTTACACCTCTGATACAGTTCCAGCATTAACGAGAAGTTGTATAAGATGTAAGGTGTGTTTCTTAATGCACCTGGAAAATGGGATAACAATACCAAGAAATGTAAAAGTAGGAGAAACCTAATCCAACTGCATGTTGTTACATGCATTTTTCAATCTAATGAAGATGTCAGCTCCAACACCCATTGAGTTTTCTTCTATCTCGCTGATAAGGCTCTCCTCTTAATCCTGTCAATTTTTTTTCCTTTAATTTTGCTTTAATATTTTTATAGTGCATGTATATCTATTTCCAACTTTAGCCTTATCTTGCCTAATATTTACCTTCATGCCTATAAACATCTACCATATTCCTTTCAGCCTTTATTTTCCTAAGTTAAAACAACCTAACCTCTATTTTCCATTCATAGTTCAATTTTCTGTGTCCTTGATCACAGCTGTGAATTCTATGTTACCTTTTCCTGACTTATTTCTTCATTACTGAGGAAATATGCCAGCTGAGGTCTTGCACAATGGCATTATTACTTATTCATTTCTTCTAGAGATGCTACTTTGCATGTCCAGAAATTAGATTTTTTTCTTTTATTTCTGTAATATTGTACAGTTGACTCTTTAACATCCTATGACACACTTGTCTAGCTTTTTTGTCCTTCTTCCCTAACATGTTATTTTTTAAGAACTCCTGGTTTATAATAGGAATTCATGGTAATAAGATCTTAGTAAACCACTGAGTTACTTAACACAATAAAATTTATAAAACATAAGATATATATGAAAGAACTGAGAGAACAAACATCTACAAATAACCTACTGGGCAAAATAAGATCTTAAAATATTAATTGCTGATATTTTTTCTATCTTTTGTGGGGATTTTTTTGTTGATAGATGATAGACAGATAAATAGATGACTCATAGATAGACAGATAGATAGATAGATAGATAGATAGATAGATAGATAGATAGATAGATAGATAGATATTTCACTTTTCTCCTTTCATCATTCCGAGCTTTTGAAATATCTTCATATGAAAGAAAATAGGTTACCCCTGTAATTTGATTACTGAGAGCCCTAGTGGAAAAGGGTGAACTACCATTGTAGGATTTCTCAAAAAGTCTTAACAGCATCATTAGCTGGAATACAGAAACTGCTGCAGGGAGAAGCAGGAGGAGGATGGAAAGGAGGGAGCGCTGGAATGTGTTGGTTCCAATCCATTTCCTACTCTTGATAAAATGCTGGAAACAGAATAATGGTTCACAGAAATTTAATCCCTTTAAAAATAGAAACCAGGGCTTAAAGTGTGAAGACATGAACTGTGAAACTAAAAGTTGAGGTCACTAAGCCACAAACCTAAGTAAAATTGAACCACACGCAGCTCATCATTCCAAAAGCCTAAATAAAACCTCCACAATCAGAGGGCAATAACAGTCTTCAGGATTGTGAATTTTTCAACAAATATTTTAGATAGTGGATTATCCTGTTTGCCCATGCCTTAAATAGCTTTTTCTGAGATACTGGTTCTTCTTTTTGTCTCTATTGTAACAGTGTCTAAATGTAATCTGTAGCATAAAGCAAGTTTTTCACTCCTGGAAAAATAACAAAGGTATTGACCTGGCTACATAAAGGATTAATGGTAAGTATTGGGCCAGGGAATCCTTTGTGCTTCAGATAAACTAGAAATTCTGTTAGCACTACTACTGTAGGCCTGTTAGTCTGTAAGTCAGTCTGGGTAAACATGGGGAAAAAATAACTTGACTTTGACACTTGATTTGTCAAAGGCTCCTCATGAACCTATTCAAAGTCTTCTTAGCTGAAGGTTCCCATTCTCTTGCATCATTTATGCCTCTCCTTATCTCGTACCAATAATTCCCTCTGATTTTCATCTGGAAGATATAATGGTTTAGTTGTAGCATGCCAAGAATAAACAAGCTGCTACAAGTAAACATGAGGAAGCTCTCTCCACATGCTTAGTTACCTTTCCAAATTCACCTCCAGGACAGCAAGGGAAGTAGGTAACCAACTGTTCAGTGATTGTTAAAAATAATGCCCTGTATTTTAAAATATTACATCAAGCTACTAGTGTATAGCTCTGGATGATTGCCATGGTACAATGCAATGTTAAAAGAAAAAGAAAAATTACATCTCAACAATGTCTATATATGCCAAGCATTCTGCAGAGTGGGAGATGGTGAACCTTTTAAGTAGATGCAAAACATTTCACAGAAGTTTTTGCTAGAAGCTGGAAGCATGTCAGAAACAGAAAGCCTATGAAAATGCAAAGATATTTATGTCAATGTGGATTTTCTTCATTTTGAAGCTACAACCTTACACAATCACCCAGAAAGACTGGGTTGTTTTTACTCATCAGGCTCCTAATCTCAATGAGTAAAAAATCCCAAACAACAAAACAAACAAACAAGCAGACAAAACAAAACAAAACAAAACAACAAAAAAAAAAATCCAAACAAACAAACAAACAAAAAAAAAAAAAACAGAAAATAATCACATATTATGTTCTATCAGCAATGATGGTGGAATGACTTATTCTATTAGATGGGCAACATCAAGACAACTAAGTGCTCCAGCTAAATGCAGAAGAGACTTGTCTAAAGTGTTCTGAATTTCCAAGATTTTACTTAACTCTTGTCATTCTGAATCCCTGAATAACAACACTGCCTCTACCCCTTACCTATGTTTTTTTGCATTGTGCATTTGAAAACACGTTTCATAGGAAATAGCTTTTGAAGTTTCATAAATAATTCTCTTTGCAGTGACATTCTGTATCTTTTGCATCAAGAAATAGGTAAAGGTTAGATGGTTGTAACACAGATTAAGGTAAGGTAAGGTAAATAAGGCACGGTAAATAAGGTAAGGTAAATTGGTAAGGTAAATTGGTAAGGTAAGGTAAGGTAAGGTAAGGTAAGGTAAGGTAAGGTAAGGTAAGGTAAGGTAAGGTAAGGTAAAGTAAGGTAAGGTAAAGTAAGGTAAGGTAAAGTAAGGTAAGGTAAGGTAAGGTAAAGTACAGGATGTTAAGCTAAAAAAGCTAAATTTTGGTGAGGTTGCATTCATAATACTATTTTATAATACTGTAACTGAAAAAGAGCCATCAAAAAAGAAAAAAATCTCAACCACTCTGCATTTCATGTCCAGGAGAAAAAAATAAACAGACAATCTTATTGAAGTTAGGTATCCCTAAAAAGCTAAGCTTAAATTTTACATGTTTAAATACTGACTGAGGTAGAGGTTATTTTATGTGTCTTTTAAACTACTTCACAGGTAAAGTTTGACTTCAGAATGATACTCTTTCTAAAGATATGATCACTGTGTACATAGAAGCTGTCTAGGAGCTTCATGTCATCCCTCTTGCTGAAGAATGCATTGTTGTTGGACTCAAAAGATTCACAAGTCTAATTATCGGTTTTCAAAGTGGGGTCAGCAATAAGCAACCATGTTATTTCCTGCCTTTCCCATAAAAACCGTATAAAATCTAAGTTGTAGCAACCAGTTGAAGTTGAAAGGTTAGTTAGGAACTATAAAAATTTGGAGTGCTGGCAACACTTTATTGATTTGCAGACTCTAATTTGTATAACCACTACAGTCCTAGTCTTTAGTACTTAGACTAAGCAGCAGAAATTAACAGTAAATATGTGAAAATACTGCCCTCTTCTTTAGCTTTAAAACATCTTCTGTAAAACAAAGGGAAACTATTATGATAAGTAGTTGGTCATTCACATCCTAAAATAGAGTCAATGTATAAAGTAGTAATATGCTTATGACACTTGCATCAAAGGTCTAGGTGGGTGTTGTTGCATACATTTAAGAAAAACATCCCAAACTTGGCAAAGAAAAACTGCTAAAAGATGGAAAACATCTTTAAGATCTTAGCAATATACATACATTTTAAATTGTCTGGACTTCTAGAATATTTTAATTGATTAGTTAAACATATGTAAAGTTTGTGACTTGCACATTTCATAATTAAAGGAGTTTGAATATGATGCAAAGTCTGGAGATTCAAATGTCACAAGTGCATTGTCAGTAAAGAAGTTGAAAGAGAAAAAAAAAGCTTTCACGTGTGTTCAATAGTCAATAAAAAAATCAAAAGATACTTCATTTGTCATGACTTCAACAAATGTGTGATTTAACCCCGTTATTTTTACTGCTAAATTGGTAAAATGGCAGGACTGTTTTATTTAGTCGTTACTGCAGGTTAGAGATTGCTTCAGGATTCCTCATGAAATAGAGATGTAGGTAAATCGCTTTGACAGAAAAAGGGTAAAATCTTTGGAGACGACTACAGTAGAAGCTTTACTGATGGTAGACAAAGCTGAACTGCAGCTCTTCTAAAAAAAATCCTGGTTCAATGCCATGTACCTTTAAAAGTGTTGTGCTTCAGTGAAATTAATTACAATTTTCACATAGGCTTGCAAGCTTATTTAGAAAAAAATTAATCATGTGCAACTATAAAAGCAGCTATCAAAGAAATGCACTTGACGGGAGAGAACAGTACCCTTCATCAAAAAGAAAGTGTTTAGGAAAATGTGTAGAGCAAGGGATTTTCAATACTTTATAGATAGTCTTATAATTGATCAAAATATATCAGCTTTATCTACTTTTACCATGAACAACTATATTTTCTCTTCTTATTGAGTCCTGATTTTTTTGTGTATTTCCATAATTCACAGTCTAAGGAGGAGAAATAAGGAGTAATATGTAGGCATTCAATGCCATTGAATATATGGTTCATATGTGAAATCCTTTCTAAAATAAAAAAAAAATACAAAAAACCAGAAAATTTCATAAAACAGTGGTTTGATTCAAGAGTGTCAATAAGGAAATTTCTGATATGAGAGGGCTTACATTAGCTTCAATATGATAAAGATCCCAGTACGGATTAAGCTTGTAGTCCTACTTTCATCTTGTTCAAATAGACAAGAAAGACAAGACACAAAATTTTATTGAAGAAACTTAGACTTTTTTTCTGAATTGCCTGGCTTCTACACTTTGTATAGGGACTATATACAGACAAAAAGAATTTCTCAGGCTCATTGTGGGTAATTAGCTTGATTATTAGATGTGGAGTTTCTAGATGAAAACACTGAGGTTTTCATTTAATAAAACAAAATCAAAAATTCTAAAATGTAATTAAGATTAAAATTTTTCATTATAAAGCCAGCTGAAGTTTCAGTCCAAAGAATTTTTTACAGTACTACAATACACCACACAAGGAGAAATAAAAAAAGAGAGCCCTAGCAACTTACAGCTAATACTCCCCTCAAAATCTTGGACTTAGGAAATAATTTATTTGAAATCTCTCCTGATTAGCAGTAGATAAGAATATGGCCCATGAACAGGACAACAAATGGAATAGATAAAGAAAAAATATGTCCCAAAAGCCAAAATTTAAATTCCTTTTTCTCTGCCTAAGATGTAAAAGGCCATAAATTTGGATTTTAAAACAAGATACTAACGAATAAAAATACAATGTACAAGGCTGGAAACTGATTTTTGTTTTGAAACATTTTAATGGAATATTTGCACTTTGGTGTTCGAAGTCATTGCAAAGACATTTTCATTTAAATTATTTAAACAGAGTGGGAATAAAGAAACTGAAGCAATTGGAACTGTTGGCAAGTTCTTTAAGTAGCTGAGATAGATTCTGACATCTGCTACAGCTGCTGGTACAGTGGTTTGATTCAAGAGTGTCAATAACTCTGCTTTTATATCTTTGCTTTCACAAATTGGATAAATTTTTAAGATTTTGAATGTAGAGTTCAAGCTGTGTGTTTTCAGTCAAAGACAACTGAATATGACTAAAATGTAAATAAATTGTGCTTCAAAAATGTGCTTATAAATGATGAAACCTTGCTTTTACTTTACTGGTTATCTAAAACACCATATATAAAATCCATCAAATATAACTTTTTTTTTAAATTACTGGTTATAAGAAAAAGAAGACTAGTTCTTTCTTCATTATTTCCATTTTTGTTTTTTTAAATTATATTTAAAAATGAAGGTTTTCAGGTTTTTATCCTACATCCAATGATAGAAACCTAAAAATATTCGACATTTCATTCTTTTGTGATTCACTTATCATGGCAATCCTTTGAACAGAGCCTTTTTGAAATCTCTGTCCTGTGTGGGTGGTTCATTCAGGAACTATTCAGCAAAATTTGTCTGTGACTGTGTTAATTTTGATGGGCCATCAAAGATCTGCCTCATCCTCAAACAACCAACGTCTGCTTTAATTGCTTTGGCAGGTTTGTTAAGCCAATTAACAGCAAATTTCTACAGACTTTCAATATTCTGACTCTACTCCATGCAGTTTACTGTTATAGTCACAGCAGAATTTGTGTTTTACTGCTACAAAAGGAAAAAAATGAAAATTATTTCAACAGTGAACAAGAGCTAAATTTGAATATTTTCTTTTTTCAATGCTCTCCTGCTTTGAGTCCATTCAATTAATTAATCTTATAATTTAATGGGAATTATTGATGCAGTTCTAATATGCTTTCTATTAGGAAGAGAGCTTAAAAAGCAGGAATAACTGCATTTTTTTAAAAAGAGGACTATTGAACAGAGAATGTCAAGAAAACATTATACCCCTAGCTATTAATTAGCATTGTTGACAAATGTGGAGAGAAGTCAGGTGAAAAAACTTTAATGTTCCCCTGAACTAAGGAAGATGCTAGATGTTTTCATCTAGGTGACTCTTGGGTTGTTTGGCTGACATTGTTTGGAATGTTTTTTTGATGAAAATTTTTCTCTCTAGTTCTTGGTGTGGTGCATGCATATGTCACAATTACTTGATCACACACAGAGTAGGAGGTGCTGGTACTTTCTGGAAGAAAATGACTTTTGCCTTTTAAAACCTTATCCTTTCTTGCAAAGTGGTTTTATATGGCATTAAAAAAAAAACAACCGAACAAAAAAACCCCCACACAAAACAAAACAGACCCAGAAAGATAAAACTACATTTCTATCAAACATTTTGTATTTTTAGAGTAATTTATACTTTTAGATTCAAAAGCTGTTCTCTAATACCAACATTAAGTTTAACAGAATTTGCTGGTTAAAAAAAAAAGTAAAAAGACCTTGGATCTTTATTTTTTCTACACTGTTTTTGACTGTGCTTCTGGCCACTTGTCATTTTTATTGTGGCATTTACTTCATGCTCCCACTATGCTTTCTGTCTTTGCTAATTCCTTGCTGAAGTGGTGATTTTTCATTGGTATTCTTTTGCATTTGTTATCAGTAATTGCTGATGCTTCTCTCTTTTCACATTACATCTCCCTCAGCATCCTCAGGCAAATAATAGAGATTAATACTCCAAAATATAAACAATCCATTCCAGATTGGAGTATCCAGTAAAAATGAGAAGAAAAAACAATCCCCTTCAGGTTCACTACAAATGGAATCATTTTAAAGCTTCAACATCTTACCCTTGAGAATGCTGGGGTGCATAAGATATTGTATTTTTCCTTTCCATTGTAACGAAAGCATAATATACTCTATAATTCTACAGGTGAGAAAAAAAAAACTTGTCTGGATCTTCAATTCATAAAACATTTGCATTCTACAAGTGAGATCTTCAGCCTTATTGTCTGTCTTTACTGAACATCACTTGCCATCTGCTGGTTGAGTTGCAGTTAAAGTCTTTTGAATACAATTTCATTTTTATTATTTATCTTCCTAACTTTACTGCAATATAATTTGAAAAAATATCAGCATATCTTGTCATTTTCTATCCCTGAATTTTACCTTTATATACGTATTGAGCAACCATATGGACTTTGACTACTAAATTCAATAGTAACTAAAGCAACAAGCAGCATTTCACCCATTCCAGATAATATCTACCTGAGTAATCTTTGTCTTCTGATATAAAGAGAAAAATTGTCATAAATTTAGTAGGTTTTAGACAATCTTCAAAACAGAATAAAACAAATTGTATCAGAAATGAGAAAATGGGCTGAAAATAAGTAATATCTATATGAACTGTGGAGGAAAATAGGAAGTTTATGTAGTTGTAATGGAGACAATTAGTGTAAAAATTTAATTATGGTAACATAAAATACTGGGAAATAAATTCAAATATTTATTTGAAAAAGAAGACATCTGAAGAGAACATCTAAGGGAATTGGAAAATAAATTGTCAAGTAAAAAAGCATTTAAATGGGAACCATTAAAAAAAGAAGGTTAGCCTACAATTATTTCATATGCTTATAAAATGGTGGGTTCCTCAATTTTTCTTTGACTAACCTGTGCCTTCTCCATGCAGGTATTTACCAGCTGCAATGGATTTGTTCACACAGGTCCTGTTAAAAGCCTGAGGTTATTTTGCAGGAGAACAGAAAAGCGATTCTCTGATCATTTATACAAGAGCAGGAGACTAAAGAGCAATCTGCTTGTCCACATGTATTTTCCTAAACTCCTTCTTACTGAAGTCAACAAGCTAAATTTAATTGAAATCAAAGCGACTGAAGAGGATGCAAATTAACACAATCTCAGTCCATAAAATAGATGTAGATACATATTAAACTGGAGCTTGGGAAAGAAAAGTTAGTCAATTAAAGGACAGTTGAATTGACCCATGAGATACCAATCCAAAATACATCTAAATAAAAAAAAAATATCCTGTGTAAACATTAAAAAAGGTTGCAGCACTCTGTAGTTTACATACAGACTGGTAATCTTTGCCATAGGTTAACTAACAGCATGGTACTGATGAATGAATACACCCAGTAACAGTAAAATAAATCCAATGAATAGTACTCATTCTTCTTAACTGGATCTTTTGGATTGAAAAATTGTGCATATTATTTGAAAATCAACACTTTAACAAATGACAATGGGACAGGCAAAAGTGGTACACTTACAATTGCAGAACAGAGATTTTAAGATTAAATTAATGTCTTTTAAGAAATAATGATGGTCAAAGCAGTACCTTTAGTCATACAAATATGACTCCTGCTTCTTTTAGGGAACACAAAAAGCTTCTAACAACAACAACAACAACTGCAAAAAAATTGACTTGTGTGCTTCTTACACATATAATCCTAGATGTGACCAATCTGTTACTCTCCTGAAAGAGCTACAAAGAAAGGAGTGGAAACCAAGTCAAGGTCAAAGCTGTACATGCAATTTAGCCTTTTAAATCAAAACAGATGAGGCAGAAATGGTATTTGGATTTTGGATTAAATAGAAATGAAAATATAAAAACATTTTTTGTTTTAAAGAATCCAATTGGCTAAGAAATTTTATCTTGCCCAGAAAAGTAAAGGCAAATTGAGACTAGATTAAGAAATCTGTTAGTGGTTGCCCTGTCATCAAATTATATATGTCTAAGTACTCACTTACAAAGTTGAACATATATATATGTATTTTTCTTTTAATCTGAGATTTTTAAATCATCTTCCTTTCCAAGACTACTTGTACACCCATTTTGGATTATCTGGGGGAATAAAGCCTGGTGGTTATAATCACAAATAAACATTTAAACATTTACTAGACCCCATGCGATAAAGATTCATTCAAAACCCGCCTTTATTTTCTAATTCAAAAGTTATTTGAGAATTATCTGTATAGCAGATCAGCTGTCATCACACACACACACACACACACACACAGACACACACACAATAAGTTTAACAGTTTATAAGCTATATGTAAGCGTTAATTATGAAATATTATTGAGCTACTGAGCTGCACACCATTGTCAAGCAGCTCAAGCACAACTCCTGTGCTGGAGCAGTGTGTAATCAGCAGTGAAGCTTGTTTTGGCAGGGCGTTGTTACACTGAGTACTTAGTCATGGAAAACAGCAAATTAACGGGACTGCTGAGGCTGATACAGCTTTGTTGCAGCAAGACTGAGAAGTACACACACTCTGGCTGAGTATTTGTTGTCTGAAAAGTGTTCTTTCTTCTCTTTTTTTCCCAATTCTCCAAGATGCATTGTTGTCATTCATATAAAGATTTACACTTGGCTTAGAGAGAAAGCTAAGGCATGTCAAATAGGATCAAAAGCTATGTTCTCCTCCCCTACAAATTTTTTTATGGTGCATCCTTCAACTTTCATGACAGAAATAATACTAATGCTGATATAGCTAATGACTACTTAATAGTAATACCTTACATTGATGAATGTTGCTAATACAGGGAAACAGAGTCATAATGCTTCTTAATGTATTTATTTTCTATTTTACAGTTTTTAAATTATGCATAATTGCACCATTATAACACAAGTTCTGAAATCTTTAATTTCACTTTGATTTTTTCTAGACTCTCCCAAGCATACATTAATTAGAGTAGTTTATGTAAAAGAAATATATTTCTTTAAAAATACCTTCAGTGCTTTCTTCTGAAGAGTTGAAGTTTGCAGCCTTCCTGGCAGTTCAAGCTATCAGGCAACATCATGATTACCAGGTACAAATTCTATTTCTCATAGTACCTTGAAAGAATAGAAGAAGGTATTCTTAGAATGAGAAAATGAATGATTTATGATGTAGGAAGAACATTGAGATGGCATCCTAAAATGTTGGGCCCTTTTTTGTTCCTATTGATCTGTGTTTTGACTGAAAGAATGAGGCTATTTATGTCAACAGGTAGTAGTGAATAACTCCCAGTATCTGCAAAGGTAAATTAAAACGATTTAGTTACTATGTTTTGTCATGAAGATTCTTCTGATTGCTGTTTTAGGAGGAGAATTAATTAATATTAATAACTAAAAATAATAATAATAATTTAAAAAACCCTAACACTAGACTTACATATGTCAACCACTCATTAGCTGAAAAGATGTATTTTTCATTTCACCTCCTTGGACTGACAAAGAGTATTGTAGAAGTTTTTGTATGACTAGGAAAAGAAAACAAACATCCTTATGCAAATTCATTTATCTTGAAGTACTGGAAATTGGAAATGATAAGAATCATATTAGCCAAAACTATGCCATGAACTTTAAAAAGACAATTCTCCACTTGTCTTATGTAAATGTTAAAACACTTCAGTATCTTACAGGTTAAGTCTTTCTTATTCTGGAAGGAGCTGTACATTTCTACATGTCACTAAAGACAGTCCCCTGATTGTGTAAGCAGCCATATTGTAAATTGATTCACCTTTCTAATAAAATTAGAAATATATTTTTGTCCCACTTATTCTACTGACTTAATGCTCTCTACCATTGGCAGATTGAATGTTAGAAATATCTGGTTTTTTTCTTCTAAATTTATTTCTGGTGCCTTTATATCAATTTGTTCTTGTGCCAACTTTGCACTTTAGCTCTGTAATGTATTTATGAGAAATTATAAATGTGTATAGTCTTCATTTCACCAGGATAAGTACATCAATCTGAAATGAGAATTCAGAATATTGTTGACATAGTCTGCAGCTCATTTGTTTCTTTTAATTGCATAGACAGACTGTCCTTATAGTAATGATGATCCAACTGGAAACCTAAAAGTAGGTCATAGCAGCTCTTCCCAATATTCCAGATGAAATCTCCCTTGTGTTTTGGCCCAGCTCCTTACCTATTGCAAGTACATGGCCTGATCAGCCCTTCAAAACTCAATGACTTTTTCATGTCTCCATCATACTGCTAGCTGATGAATTAATACAGACAGGATTTTGTCCTCCTTTGCCCCTTCCAATTCAGAATCTCCATGCATAAAAACTTTTATTATAAGCAATCATGCACTTTATACTAATATAGTTCATTTCCATTTCCATTTCTGTTCCATCAGAGTTCTTCCTGTTCTGATTCTATGACTTATGCTTTCCATATTTTGAGTAAGGAAAATATTATTAATATTTTGCTATCTTTTTGTACTTATTAGTGAGATCCCTAGGATAAGAATTTGCTTTTCATCCTGGTTGCTTCCCTTTGAATGCTATTATTCTCATTCTGAAACAAAACTCCTTACAACTGCAGCCCTCATTCTCCAACTTCAGAATAATTGTCTGTGTGGCTCTGTGTTAAATACTTTGTATCATATCTCTAGAATTTAAAAAAAAAATTCAGTGTATTGTAACTTTTCTGGGAAAGCAACACTAGAGAAATGAAGCAGGGTGAAACTTAATTTTTGAGACCAGTAATTTATGTGACTTAGTTTCAACAGTGACATGTGATATTTATAAGCAAGTTTATTCCTTGATTTGGGTACTTTTTTTCTGGAGCATGAATTATCATTCCATACAGTGCCTTATTTCTTAATCTCAGTTTCATGTAAATAGGATTAGTTAAACGTAGTTCTTGATTAAATGCAATTTCTTGAGAAATAAGTACAGACAAGGAATTTTTCAGGTTTCAGTACAGACTGTCTCCCAAATACAGAGTAACTAAATTATGCTAGGTATGCCTTTTGCATCTGAGATATATAACCCATGAAATTGTTCATACAAAGAATACAGTAGAACCCATTTGTTACTTTTATTACCTGATCCACACTAATCTCACTGCAAGAGCAGTTAATCCAGTTACTCGTCTTTTGAGGATTTTAAAATGCAAGAACTTGTTACTTATTACTTAATTTAGGACATGGTAAAAGTTCTCATCCATATGAGAAAAGCTGCTGCTTTTATATTATTGACTCTGAGGATATTATATAATTGAAAGAGGTTTAAAAAAACATCCTTTCAATTATGGAGCAGTGCCAGTTTTGCTGAGCTGCACAGTGTTCAGTGTGACAGTCTGTTAACTGGAACAATCTGTGAGTGACAGTTCTTCAGTAAGTGTAGCTTAAATTACTTTTCAAAAACAAAACAAAAAAAAAAGCAAAAACAAACAAACAAAAAAAAAAAAGAGAAAAACACTTTCTGTGCTTTCCTGCTGTTTCTGAGCCTTTTAATAAATAGTTCCATATTATGTTAATTTTACATTTTTAGTTTTAATATCTTTTACTTCTAGTAATTTTATTTATATGTCTTACAATAAAAAATACTTTAAGAGATATTAAAATCTGAAGAATTATAAAAATTTTTAATTATTACTCCTAAAAATCCTGTTATGAAGCAAATCAAGGCTGGTTTATTTCTAAAAGTACAGCAAATATACTTTTGGAATGACTTCTAACAACGTGATGTACTTTATTAGGGGTAGCAAAACTACCTCTGAGAGGAGATTTTACATCCTCCAGTCAACAGAGCTCCTTTTTCTTTTTTATTTGTTTTGTTTTTCATTAGATGCAAGTATTTTTCTTGAAGGGAGAGGGCAAAGTATGTAACCACTAGCTAGAATGTTGCTTTCATGAAAAGATCAAATGTATAATATGAATTCCAATACCAAAGCAAGGGAGGAGAAACAAAGTGTTTTAAAGATTAGAAGATCAGACTTCTGAAGATTTGAGAAAGTATTTTTTCTACTCTTCCTAATAGTAAATCTCAGATATAATATTTGAAGTTCCTAATATCCTCTTTCAGAATATCCTGGACAATAATTGCCAAAATAGTTCTGTAAACATTTTGATATTGTTTAGTAATTCATTTGCAATCCTGAAGAAACCACAGCTTCACTTCTGAGGTTAAAAGTACTAAATTTTTATCGTATTGATCTGTAGTATAGAAGCATAACTAATCCCCTTAGAGATGTTTTAGTGGTAGCAGCACTGGGACTTCAGTTTCACTCTTTTCAAGGACCATTGGAGTCAAGTCATGTCCCTCAAGAACTTCCAGAGAAAATGTGAGACTTTCGAAGGGCATTACACTATGTCATCAATTTTATATAATCCTAAATAAATCTGCTCAAAAATCTTCATTCTAGTGCAGGACCTATCTCAACAGGTTGAGACATGCTTTCAACCTAAGTAATACAATCAGGCAAATTAACTATTGGGCTCTGAGTTCAGAGTGTCATGAGGTCCCTTACAACCTTCAACCATAGAGCAACAACTTTCGGATTTCTGAGATCAGTACATGGGAAAAATGTGACACTTTGAATAGTGAAATACTCATCTCTATGGGTGAAATTCAGAACTTCAATTCTGAAAATAATTTTCCTCTCATGGAATCTGACCTTCTTGCTCTCTGAACAAACCTTTAGTGATTTAGAGGCTCTATATGCTAAAATAATGTGCTTTCATGTACCTCCATGAAAGCTTCTTTCTTTTCACCATTTCTGAGACTTAGCTTTGAATTTGTTTCCAGCTGTGTGTCCTTGTCCTTTCTATTGCAGGCTCTCTTCTCAAACACATTTTCCCATGTATAGAAGGTTTTCCAAAACTGAGCACTCTCCAGTGAGCTCAATCTAATCTGCTGCCTAGAAAGTTTTCATTCAGCATGCGAAGGTCAGGGCCACACAAGTGAACAGCCTTCTCTCCTGCCTTCAGTCACACTTCCTTTAGCTGAAGACTACCTATCTGTTGTGCATCCCATTTTTTCATTTAAATTCAGAATTCATTTCTTATATAGTACAGAAACTTACTTGCTTAGTTATTTGGAATGGAGTTTAAAATGCAGTGTATGAAGCCTGTAGATGATATAGAAGAAAATGAAATATTTATGTTTTGTTATTTCTTTAGGAAAAGTCTGTCTTGAGTTCAGGCATATAAATTCCAAAACTCTAACGGGGTGTCTAAAAGGTGTGAAGTTTCTGATTGTATTTGCGTCTTGGTAAATAAAGAGCTTTACTTTCAAAGCTCTTTATATTTGGATGCAAATGTTCTGGCCCCCAAAAAACACTAGTTGATTTACACATTGATATTCATCTTTCTGGTGTTTTCCTGAGAGCCTTAAGTATGAAAATGGTTCCATTTGAAACTGCAAAGAAAGAACAGAGGAGTATTATAAAATTATATATTCATGTATATCCAAATGTGCCTATCTTTTTCAGAAGGCCTTGAAGAGGAAAAATATAAATTTCGTAAATCTAGAAATTCCTTGAAAGCTGTGAGATGCAAAGTTTATCCCTATTGGCTCATGCTGATCCTTGGCTGCATGTCTCTGAAAGCTGGTAAAACAAAAAGAACCCTGATTGGGCAGTTTCCTAAGCACAATTGGCCTCTACAAGAGTCAAGAAACAAGTTATTGGGAAGGCTGTTGGGTATCCCTCTAAATAAAACAGCCATATAGCAAATGAGGTGTGGTAGAATTAAGTTATCATTCATGATTAACCATTGTTTTGATTTGATTATCACAATTGGTCCGTGATTGGTATCATCTTTGTTCAACTTTGCTTATCCCAAGATTTAAATCAGGCTGACATTCTTAACATTCACACAATTATTCATCATCATATTCAGTCTACTACCCACGCAAAAGGAAGAACACCTTGCTGACAAGATGACAACAAATATTTAAAATGATAAAACCAAAACTCTTATGTCTATGATATCTTTAACAGAGTCAGTTTATAGTTGATGTGAAAAATACTATTATCTTGACCTAGTTATCAACTAAGTACATTTTATTTCATCAATTCAAAGACTGATAGCAGATACTACAGAATAATGATAACATCCCAGTTAATCAATTATTTTATGTACACTGTGGAAAACAAAGAGCAGCCTACAAATTTAGTGAACCTACCCATCCACCAGCTTCAGTAAAATGGAGTAAATACTGTGTGGCTACTGTGGCATCATCTTCTAAATCCCAGGAAACTCAGTGCAGAAGAATCATGGTCAATTAACACTGAAGCTGGATTATTTTTTGGCACTTGATTCCTGGGTAACTTTTATAAATTAGCATTGAATATGAAAACAGCTGGAGTGTTTTCAAGGAAAAAAAGTTCAGATCAACAGATGTGTTTCATGAAGGCAAGCAAATAAAACTCAAATATATAATATGCCTTAAAGCAGAGCGAGTTAAATACATTTCACTTCTGTTGCATAACTGTGATATTCAGGCCATGGAGAATATTTGAATTTTTTTTCTGATTAAAAACATGGATATTTAAACTTGTACTAGTGCAGCTTTACTTTGCCAGTGTTTTTAGGGAGATTAATAGCCTTAACGAAGCAGTTATAGTCATAGCATGTTAAGGGTTGGAAGGGACCTTACAGATCACCTTGTTCCAGAGCCCCTGCCATGGGCAAGGGACATCTCCCACTAGACCATCTTGTCCAAAGTCTTATCCAACCTGGCCTTGAACACTGCCAGGGTTGGGGCATCCACAACATCCCTAAGCAACCTATTCCAGTATCTTACTAGCCTTACATTAGAGAATTTCTTCCTATTACCTAGCCTAAATTTTCCTTTTTTCTATTTTTCAAATGTGTCAAGGTCCTTCTGGAAGGAATCCCTTCCCTTCACCTTTTCAATGCCCCACACAGCCTGGTGTTGTCAACAAACTTGTTGAGGGAGCGCTTGATCCCACTGTCCACGTTGCCAACAAAGATGTTGAACAGTATCAACCCCGGTACTGACCTCATTCAGGGAACCATTCATCACTGTGGGGACAATAAGCTGTTGGCCACAACTCTTTGCGTGCAGCCACCCAGTGAGTTCTTTATTCACAGAATGGCGCACCCATCCATGCGTCTCCAACTTAGCGACAAGGATGTTGTATGGGACAGTGTCAAACACTGCATAAATCCAGATGGACATTGTTTCTCTGCCTTTATTCACCAGTGCTGTAGCCCCCATCATAGAAGGTCACCAAATTCATCAGGAATGATTTCCACTTTGTAAATCCAGGTTGACTATTACCATTCATCTCTTTTTCCAGGTATCTTAGCATAGCTTCCAGAAGAATCTGCTCCATGATATTGCCTGGCACAGAAACTTACTGGTCTGTAATTCTCTGGGTCTTATGCTTTCTCTATTTTAAAAAATGAAGGTAATATTTTC
>VZRP01006422.1:299353-332333 GCA_013397995.1 Malurus elegans
TGCTGACAAGATGACAACAAATATTTAAAATGATAAAACCAAAACTCTTATGTCTATGATATCTTTAACAGAGTCAGTTTATAGTTGATGTGAAAAATACTATTATCTTGACCTAGTTATCAACTAAGTACATTTTATTTCATCAATTCAAAGACTGATAGCAGATACTACAGAATAATGATAACATCCCAGTTAATCAATTATTTTATGTACACTGTGGAAAACAAAGAGCAGCCTACAAATTTAGTGAACCTACCCATCCACCAGCTTCAGTAAAATGGAGTAAATACTGTGTGGCTACTGTGGCATCATCTTCTAAATCCCAGGAAACTCAGTGCAGAAGAATCATGGTCAATTAACACTGAAGCTGGATTATTTTTTGGCACTTGATTCCTGGGTAACTTTTATAAATTAGCATTGAATATGAAAACAGCTGGAGTGTTTTCAAGGAAAAAAAGTTCAGATCAACAGATGTGTTTCATGAAGGCAAGCAAATAAAACTCAAATATATAATATGCCTTAAAGCAGAGCGAGTTAAATACATTTCACTTCTGTTGCATAACTGTGATATTCAGGCCATGGAGAATATTTGAATTTTTTTTCTGATTAAAAACATGGATATTTAAACTTGTACTAGTGCAGCTTTACTTTGCCAGTGTTTTTAGGGAGATTAATAGCCTTAACGAAGCAGTTATAGTCATAGCATGTTAAGGGTTGGAAGGGACCTTACAGATCACCTTGTTCCAGAGCCCCTGCCATGGGCAAGGGACATCTCCCACTAGACCATCTTGTCCAAAGTCTTATCCAACCTGGCCTTGAACACTGCCAGGGTTGGGGCATCCACAACATCCCTAAGCAACCTATTCCAGTATCTTACTAGCCTTACATTAGAGAATTTCTTCCTATTACCTAGCCTAAATTTTCCTTTTTTCTATTTTTCAAATGTGTCAAGGTCCTTCTGGAAGGAATCCCTTCCCTTCACCTTTTCAATGCCCCACACAGCCTGGTGTTGTCAACAAACTTGTTGAGGGAGCGCTTGATCCCACTGTCCACGTTGCCAACAAAGATGTTGAACAGTATCAACCCCGGTACTGACCTCATTCAGGGAACCATTCATCACTGTGGGGACAATAAGCTGTTGGCCACAACTCTTTGCGTGCAGCCACCCAGTGAGTTCTTTATTCACAGAATGGCGCACCCATCCATGCGTCTCCAACTTAGCGACAAGGATGTTGTATGGGACAGTGTCAAACACTGCATAAATCCAGATGGACATTGTTTCTCTGCCTTTATTCACCAGTGCTGTAGCCCCCATCATAGAAGGTCACCAAATTCATCAGGAATCATTTCCACTTTGTAAATCCAGGTTGACTATTACCATTCATCTCTTTTTCCAGGTATCTTAGCATAGCTTCCAGAAGAATCTGCTCCATGATCTTGCCTGGCACAGAAACTTACTGGTCTGTAATTCTCTGGGTCTTATGCTTTCTCTATTTTAAAAAATGAAGGTAATATTTTCCTTTTTCCAGTCTCTGGAAACTTAATCTTACTGCCAGGATTTTTCAAAAATTATGGATAATGGCTTAGAAACTTCATCTGCCAGCTCCCTCAGGACCCTTAGATAAATCTCAACAAGTCCCATGGAATGGCACTGCCATTTCAAGACTGATGATCAAATGTAGTAGGCTAGATTTTTCACAGAAAAACAGATAATAGTAAGTTAGATTTGTTTCTCCTAATACATCCATGAACATAAATCATTGGTGTAAACAGACATGTACCTATTTTACAGTGAAATGATGGATCTGGACAAGGGAAAATGATATAATTTGCTTTAAATGTTACAATTTACTAATGTATAGTGTAAAGTTGCACAATAATGCTCCGAATTTCATGTTCCTTTTTTGCAGACTTTGTTGATCACACTTCACTGATGGTTTTGGTTATATGTCATGGACTGTTTAAGATCATATGTTTTTTCTGTAATCAAATTTCTCCTAGGGAAACTACTGTCCTTGAACAGCTGCTCTACCTGTCACACTGAGCAGAGGAAACATCTATTTTGAGGTGCAGAAGCAGCTGGTTTTCCTTAGTAGGTGCTAAAGCAAATCTCAGTCAGTGTCTGATGAGTTTACACCAAGTTCTGGTCCCATGTGTCACTCTTATTTAAACAATTCCTTTTTGAGTTACAGTCTTTTTCCAAGTGAGCGCTATTAAAACCTAAATTTCAAATATTTCATCTGTTTTAGCTGTCTATGTGGAAAAGTTGTAATTTTCACTTCCTGCTTTAGCGAATGCTCTATAAAGACTTCTGGTTTTATTGTCATTTCACCCCAGCCAGCAAGCGCACCCCATGAGGCTGCTCACTCACTCTTCCACCAGCAGGATCAGAAAGAGAATCAGAAGGGTAAAAACTAGAAAATTTGGGGGTTGAGATAAAGACAGTTTAATAGAGGGGGGAAAAGCCATGCACATGAGCAAAACAAAACAGGGAATTCATCCACTGCTTCCCCTGGTCAGGCAGGCATTCAGCCATCTCCAGGGGAGCAGGGCCCCATCACAGCTAACAGTGACTTGGGAAGACAAATGCCAGGAGTTCAAATGACCCCCTTCTTCCCACTTCCCCTACTTTATATACTGAGTGTGATGTTATGTGATGTGGAATATCCCTTCAGTCAGATTGGGTCACTTGTTCCAGCTGTGTCCCCTCCCAACCTCCCAGGCACCTCCAACCTCCTCACTAGCATGGCAGCACAAAAAGCAAGATTGCCTAAATATTTAAGGGCTTAGTGAAGTACAAGGAAATAGAACATTTAAAGGTTACTGCAAACTCTCAGGAAGATGTCCTTTTCCCTTTACCCTTTTCCAAATGCAACATCTCTCCAGACACTTATCCTCCTCACTTCCCGGTGTTTACTCCTCTTGTCATTGCCACAGGTTTCACACAATCCCCTTGACAAGGGTGGCACAGGACCAGGATCATAGCATAAGTTTCTGACTGTTGCTTTTTCCTTTTTATTTGCACCTTCTGTTCCAGCACAGAATCTCCATGGGCTACAGTCCCTTCAGGATGTCCCTGTGCCAGCAAAAGCTTGTGTGTGGCCCTCAGCCCCTTCAGGGTTGTTACTAGCTCTGACATGGAGCACCTTCTACAACCGTGACCTTGTTTGCTTGTTCACTTTGTTCTTCCCCTATCCCTCTGTACCACTTTTCCCTCATTTTCTCAGCTTCCTTAGATGTGTTTTTACTGAGGAACCACCAGCCTGACCAGTGGGATCTGCTGTGTTCTGTGGTGGACCTGCCTGACTGTGGTGGCAATTGGAACTGGAGGAGTTCAATGTGGGGACAGCCTTGAAATTTGTCTGTGAAGTCTCCTCTACTACCTCTGCTACTAAAACATGCCATTTATGCCAATTAGCATTTACATTGGCATTTTTTTGTTAAAAACTGTCAGAAGTACAACTCAGTATTTTGAGTGAAAATCACAGCCCTCTGTAATTTATTTCAGAAATACAGAGTTTAGTATTAGAAGAGGAAAATAAGATAGGTTTCTTATAAATTACTTCATTACTGTGTGCCTTTAAACTGTTCATTCTCCAGCAAGCAATCGTAAAACCTGAGGAAGTACATGCTATCTCAGAAGGCCTCAGCAGATGTTCTTGGTATGGAACCGCCAAAGAGCAGCCTAAAATCTGTTATGTACTGTTATCCAATAGTAGCTCCTTGTTCCTACCCATTTATAGAATTCAGTACAGCCAAATTACAAGATCATAAAATATTTAACACATAAGGTTCTCTGAAGGTGTTATAGTTGTACGTCAACATGGAGAGGAATTCCAGTCAAATACTTGTATGAGAAAATGTCTTTTTACATGTATTAAAAAAAGATAATCCCAAAATGACAGTGTGTTCCAGGCCTGTACATACAAGGCTTACCTGCCAAATAATTTTTAAGATAATATGAAAATGAATAAAAAAGAATTTTTGAGTCTTGTTGCTTAGATCCAAACACTAAAGCAAATCTGTTTCAAGCTTGCACAATATTAAAAAAATTTTTCTCATTATTCAAAATGGAATCTAGGATTGTACGTTTATTCTCATATGTGTAATAGCATGTGTTATTTTAAACTGTATGTTTTTTCCTTTATGAACTAATAAGAAAATTAAAAGTAGTATAGAAAAATATTAGCATATCAGACAAATAATCTCACTATTAATAAAGTGACACTAATTCCTATTCCACACCAGTTCAAGTAGTTAAAAGCTATGAAAAAGAAAAATATGTTACTCACAGTTTTCCCCAACATTTATTTAATTAGGTAACTTTTCATAACAGTGTTATGAAAAGAATGTATATAAACTTCTAGATCCTGTCAGTTTATTTATGTTTGTTTCATTGCTAAGTTTATTCTTGCTCAGCCATGTGTAAAGAGTTCCCATCTCCAGTTATAAGACTGTCACCCTTGACTGCTTGTTTGTCAGCTCCTCACAGAATCTCCCCATGCTTTCACTCACTCACTTCTTTATGTGTTGCATCCGATCCTGTGGCCTGTGCAAGACCCCAAGTCTGATCATATTTCAGACCTTCTGGGAAGCCATTTCTTTTATTCTGGAAGCTTGTAGGCATGCAGTCTAGTTAACTTCTATTTCTTTTTGGTCCTGTTTGTTTTTTTCCCCCTATAATTTGTCCCTTAATTTCTCCTTCTCTGCCATTATAATGTAAATGCCTTCACAGCAGGGACCATCTTTCAAGTGCAAAAATGTCATGTACACTGAGAGAGCAACCATAAGAAATGTTTTGCTATAGAATATGAGTATGAACAGAATAGGCAACATTTTGGGAAAGTTGCAACTTTTCACTTTGGAGCAAACTGATTATATTAGGTAACCAGTCACTCTGTAAAAAATGAGAAATTTAGAAATAGAGAAAGGATAGAAGTAGTTCCTGGACAAGATGTAACTCAAGATATAACTTAAATAAATGACATTCATTGCTAGACAGGCACTCCAACTTAACACAGCAGGAAAAACAAAGGTGGATTTGTCCTGAAACACAGGAAATCAACATCTCTGAATTTCTGATAATGTGAAAAATAAAAGGCACTACATCTCTTGTGTTGTTTTATATTAAGCTTTATTTAATCAAGTTGCTTTTTATTAATCAAACTTTGGATACCATTGTTAGTTGCCATGCTGCTTTGACTAAATAAGACCATTTTCTTTTCCGTATATGGATTTAAAGAATTCTTTTTTGGCAAAAAGTTTCTTCAACATCTGATTCTTTATCCTTTTGTTACTTTGGCAAACAAACTTTCAAGCACACTGTCTTTTCAACACTAGACTTTCATCAGTTCCATGGCTATAGGAAACAGAAAGCTTGTGACTGGAAAAAAAAAAAGTTTGTTGAAAATCCTGTTCATTCAATTTAGCTCCATTAACACAGGGTATAAATGAACACCTATTAAAACCTATAAATTTTGAAGTGCCACAGAGTCTTAGCAAATGAGTCTGTATTACCCAAGAAATAACAATTATTATGAAATCACAATACATTGAAACCAGTATTCTATTAACAGAAATAATCAAACTCTTGCAACAATTTTTTTGCTTGGATGGGAAAAGATTACAGAACCACTGAGTGATCTGACTTGAAGGGACCCACAAGGATCAATGAGTCCAGCTCTTAAATGAGTGGTTCCTAGGGATCAAACCCATGACCTTGACACTATAAGTTGATACATAATTTTTGGACAAGAAATTATAAACCTTCAAATTTTTGCTTGTTTTTTTCTTCTTTTTAAAATTTTTCTAATAAATTTTAATATTTATAATACAGGTACCTATATGAACCCTTCTGATAATTAATTTAATTGACTCTCCTTTTGCTATGCCTTATCACAATGCTTCTGCAAATAAGTATCATTACCTCCCAGCCACTAGGTGCTTGTCTCAGGAGAGTTAATACCTTTTTTCAAGTTCATTAACTGTTTTCATGATCATCATTTAATATGCTTGAATGATCAAATCTCATTTTCCCAAAGCCTACAACTTACCTCTGTAAACTCATCTTTTACAGGGCACTCCTGTAAGTGTGAGGCATCATTAGCACTCCAGCAGACATTCATGAGAAA
Source organism: Malurus elegans (assembly GCA_013397995.1). Taxonomy (NCBI): domain Eukaryota; kingdom Metazoa; phylum Chordata; class Aves; order Passeriformes; family Maluridae; genus Malurus; species Malurus elegans. Next base: position 305,485 of record VZRP01006422.1, read on the forward strand.
GTGACTTCTGTAAAATTATGCTTGCTACCTCAGAAGTTTACTCAGTTATAGGCTGGAATAGACAGTTTTGAAACAGAGCATAAATCTTTTTTTCTCTCTCTCTTTTTCAAGTTATGTGCTGAGATGATGACAGAGAGACACTGATGCTACTAGATTTGTCCTAAATACTGCACACTACAAAATACATTTATCCCAGCAAGATTTTTGTTAAAGGACACTTTTTCTTCCTATGAATTTTATATGTGTTCTACATCTAAGTTTACAGATTTTTCCTCTCCAGACAAAAATCTCCCATGTTGCAAATCTCCAGGCTTACTTTGTGATAGTTTCATTCACATAAGCTTCATTTGCTGCCCTCTTTAGCAAATGTAAGAAAAACTAGCACAACACTGATATATTCCTGCAGAAATTTGCTAACCAAGTTCCAAATTCTCAGAATTTAATTTTAAGTACAGGCAGGTTAGGGATTCTATATGGTATCAAATGCCGCTAAGCAGCTATTGTGATTGTTCTTATGCAATGTCTGTCCATGCCACAAATAAATCAGAATTTGAAAACAGGTCTTAAATATAACTTAGACTATTTCAGTAAGGAAAGGCAGTCTGTGAGATAGAATACAATATACTGGACTGTCCTGTAACAACAATACTGTCAAACAGGTAAGTGTAACTAATTAGATGTTTATTCTAACCTTATGAGAAAGTATTACTATTTTAAAGTACTTTTTTTCTGACAGTTAGATAGCTTTGCACTTGCATATAGGAGTCTTTGTTTTTTTTCTATGGCATTTTTAATAGTCCATTGATTGCTAATTATGACTCTAAAGTTATTTATGCAGAAATATAAAAATGTCTGGGGTTTTTTCCCATTAGTATCGCTGAAAAAGTGCTATATACATTACTTAAATAACTTTTTCTTTTTAAAAATGCATGGAATTTCAATAATAAGAAAAAATTAAATTACATACATATGCGTTGTCAAAATATGAACTGCCACAAATAGTTCTATGCTGTTATTAATCAAGTTAAATCTTCTGTCTGGTATGACAATGCAGTATTGCATCTGTTCAGTAAGCCCAAATGAAAAGGTTGCAGGGTTATTTGAGTGCATTAAATGTTCAGTCTAAGATAATTAGCATCAGTTTATTTCCAAATGCAACATATGCCTGCATGTAATTCTACAACAAAGCTTATTTTGGAGAAGCTGCCTGGCTGAGTTAATGTGCTTCATGGACACCAAGCTCTATATCACATATTTGAATGATACTATTAAAAAAAAAAAAAATAAAAAAAAAATCTAAAACCACAAAACTGGATATAAGAAGAATAGTATGACTTGGAAAAAATACTCGTTTCAAAAAATTGTTGCAAAACCTCACAAGACTTCTCACAAGTCTGTTTATTTTTGAGATGGTGGAAGGATAAAAAAGACAACAGGGCAAAGGAGAATGCAGTAATTTCTACAGAAGTCAGCAAGATATTTATGATACAGGAGATTTCAGAGATTCAAACTTTTTTTATTATACCACTAAATTGAATGATTCCAGGGGACTGTTTAGGTTGTTTGGTCTTTTTTGTTTGGCTGATTTATTTTGTTTTGGTTTGGTTTTTTTTTTGTTTTTTGTTTTTTGGTTTTTTTTTTGTTTTTTGTTTTTTGGTTTTTTTTTTGTTTTTTGTTTTTTGGTTTTTTTTTTGTTTTTTGTTTTTTGGTTTTTTTTTTGTTTTTTTTTTTTTTGGTGTGGCTTTTTCTGTTTGGTTGGTTGGTTTGTTTCTCATTTGAGTATTAAATAACCTCACATCCCTTTCAAAGTAAGGAACAGCTCATTTACTTCTGAAACAGTTACCTGTTTTCTAATGTACAGAGATAGTGCATTGTGCCAAGGCAAAGTACAGCAAACTCTGGCAAAAAGGAAATGAGAAGCCATATGAATGGTTTCTCTACTCAAATATTCAAAAAGCAAAAAACTAATAGGAAATTTTGTCATGTAACAAAAAAAAAATAGTTAAACACCCAATACAAAAAGTTGATATTCAAAGAAAAATGTAGAAATACACCACTTCTCAATTCAGCTTCACCCTGATTGTGTGGTGGTGAGATGAAGGTTAGAACCCAAGGACAATCTTTTCAAATGCTTTTCTCTTTTCCCCCCTTTTAAAGGAACAAAAGGAGAAAGGGGCAAAGGAATGCAAAACCTCCCTCCAAGCAACTATTTGGAAAAGGGAAACACTATGAAATGGTATATTTTAATTTTTCTTTACATTTTTTCCCCAAAGTTTTCCTTTTTATGCAAAAGCATAGCATGTTAACAGAATTTACTGAAGAAGATTCTCCTCCAAATGTCTTAAAATAATAATAAAAAATTTTGGATCAAACCTGTTTATAAGTCAGGTGAATGTATGTTAACGACCATGACTTACAAAAATTATTGGACTGTTGTGTCTAAGAAGTCCACTTATTTCAATTTCAGTCTAGAGAGTCAGTACTGCTCCAAATATTCTGTACTGAAGTCTATGTATGACAAAAAAATTGAGGTGGCTCTGTAATATATGATCAGGTGGTTTCTCTTGCTTCTCTTATCCTGTATATTTGCATAATTTCACCATAAATTTGAAAGAATAGAAATTAATGTACTTCTACTGCTTAAAGGATTAAAATAATTTTCCATTTGAACTACAAATATGACCATGGAAAAAGGAACTATTTAAGAGGATTAGTTGTGTGACTGGATTTATACTAGGAGGCCAGTGTCAGGTCACAGTTTCAGCCTTAATTCTGTCAGGTCCTGGTTTCAGGAGTTTAGAAGTCAAACCTCCAAGAGTTTTAAATGTATCCCTTTGTAATGACATAGTATATCCACAAAGGAAGTGGAAAGATGCATCCACAAGGCACGACCTAAGAAGGGAGAAATAGCAAATGAGCAAATGTACAACTCAAAAAAAAAAAATCCTACTCTTTGAAGGGCTATTACAGCTATAAATGGGGGAAATTAGTAAGATATAGTAAGGAAATTAGGCTTTCAACCACTGTATGGTGAGAACACAGAAATCTATTGAGAATAAGATGTGCCAAATGAAAAATGAAGGTGGGAAAGGGAATAATGAAGGGGGAAGACTGAAGGTCTGCAGGTAGATTAATTTCTAATGACATTCTAGAAACATCAGTATCCTTCTGACTCTGCTGTAGTTTTCTTTTTTTTTCTGTAACATTTTTTAATTTACAGGCCGAGTTTGGCAACATATAAGGCAATGGGTAATTTTTTTTACACTTGTGCAAGTCAATGTGCTAGAATCTTGTTCTATGATCACCCATAGGGATAATATCCCTTAAAATTAGTGAGTAGAGATTATTAGACATAATGACACAGAGAAGATACATACTAAGTTAGAAAAAAAATTTAAAAGCGTAGAAATTAAAATAAAAAGCTGCCTGAGATTTGCATCACATATTTTTCTGTTCAAAATTAAAATAGTATTTTAGTAATTTTCAAGAATTTCAGTGAAATCCATAATATTCTTTTAATAAAGCAGAGCAAAATGAGAAGTGTGTATTTAAATCATACTGAATGACATTATGGGCAGATATTCACCAAGCTACTCAATCACTCACCCTCCTCAACTGAAAAGGGGAAAGAAATAAGTTTTTCTCTGCCATCTCCCCCTGAACAACATAGGGGGGTGATATATTAGAGGTTCTTGTCAGTTCACCCCAAAATATCTCTGATGTTCCCTCCCACTCTTCCCCTAGTCCAGCATGGGGTTCCACTCAGAGAAAATAATCCTCCATGAGCTTCTCCAGCATGGGCTGCAGGGGCACAGCTGCCTTACCATGGTCTTCACCGTGGTCTGCAGGGAAATCTCAGCTCTGGCACCTGGGGCACCTCTTCCCCTCCTTCACTGACCTTGCTGTCTGCACAGTTGTTTCTCTCATATATTCTCACCCTTCTCTTCTGCTGCTGTTGATGGGCATGACCATGGCCAAAGGCAGGTCCACCTTGGAGCCAGACGGCATTGACCCTGAAATGGGAAATGTTTCTAGAAGCTTTTCACAGAAGTGATTGCTGCATCCCCCTTATACCAAACCCTTGAAATGTAACCCCAAAACTAAAAGAGATCTTGTCCACAGAAAACTCACCCCTGGAATACTGTGTTTATTTAAGGCATATAACTTTTATAAATTTATTTTTCCAGTGTAGGCTAATGTAGTATTAACAATATTGGTGAGGTTTTTAAATGTGTTTCAGCTTATTGATGATTTTCTCTAGTCAGTGGGGACTACTAAGAAGAATCTTCTCCCCCTTCTCCATTCCCTCCCATCAGATGTTTTATACAAATGGGAACATCCATGAGTCTTCTTGTGTTCAGGCTGTAGATCCCCGCTCTCAGCTTAAACTCGTATGAAAGGTGCTCCAGTTCCTTAAACATCCCAGTGGCCCCTCTCTGCTCCGGTCCAGTATTTCCATATCCTTCTTCTACTGGGGAGACCAGACTTAGACACAGAATTCCAGCCCTGACCTTATCTGTCCTCAGTGGAAACACCATCTAAGCAAAAGAAAACACTTTCTTACCATGAGGGTGGTCAAACACTTGGGAAACTTTCCCAGGGGGGCTTTGAAGCCTCCCATGTGTGTACATATCCAAAACCTGACTGGACACAGTCCTGGCAACCTGATCTCCTTGAGCAGGAGTTTTGGGCAGGATGATAAAATTCTCTAAATATTCTTAAGAATTATGTATTAGTTAAAAATATAAGTTTGCTTCCTCATTTCTCTGTCTGTATTTATACATGTATTTATAAATTGTATTTATACATAATACAGTAGACTATGCAAAGAAGGATTAATAAAATAATGAGCAATTTCTGGACAAGGCATACTAAAATGTCACATCTTCTATATTTGAGAAATGTATATGCTTCCATGATTTGTATAATGCAGAAATTCAACTTTATTTTACATAAAATAACTTGCAAAATCAGAACTTTTTTTTTTGAGAGGGCAGAGAAGAAATATTGTTGAGATCTGCTGATTTTAAGAGACAGTGATGTTTAATTCTGATAAGGGACCATAAGAAGTGAAAACAATTTGTGACAATTGAATTTCGCAGATGGAAAAGTAGAGTAATGCTATTGCAAAGTGCAAGATCATGAATTAAATCATACATAAAATAAAAGTAATTGCAAATGCCTCAAATGGATATTCAAATCTCCAAGTATAGCTCATGGACTGCAATGTGCTATGGCATTCAACAGACAAAGTATTTTAAATAGATCCTGCTTTTTGAATAAGAATGCTTATGCACAAAGCAAGCTGAAAACTTACAAGAAACAGAAGTGAGAATAAAACAGAATTAGATTGTAAATCTCAATTATGTGAGGTGAATTCCCTGATGAGTTAGTCAATATATCTTATAATGATACCTTTCTCATTACATATTTGTGGAAAAGAAATTACAGGGAATTACATATGTTTCATAGCTTCTAGAATGTTGATACAACATTCTGAAAAGCTTTGGAAGACATTTTACCTATCATAAATTGAATTAATTTTTAGATATTATATATATGATAGTTAATAATAATCCAGATTTACTCTCTGTTAAGTATTGTTTTTGAGTCTTAAAGACTTTCCATGCTAATGGTACTACCATGACTGATGCTGTTACTAACTCAGGTTGAAAAAACCTAGACTTTAGGAAAAAAATTTCTGGTGTTTTCATCTTAATGTTGCAAACTATTTTTAATGCCAAAATAAATATAATAAAAGTTTAAAACCCAGGAACTTTTCCCCTAGTGCTTAAATTATACATTTTAAATTACACTTTTTCTTTTAATCCCTTTTATCAAGATATATAATCTAGCTTGCTTTTTGAATCTACGTAGCTCTCAGCTTGACCAATTGATTTTATAATGTCTACTTCTGTCTTCCTTAGCTGCTAAAAGATGATGCAAATTTTATTTGTTTCCCTGTGTTGTGTTTTGTTTTATATAACGTGTAAAAATACAGCAGCAGAAAAAATAGTTATTTGAATTCCCTGTCCTAAGGGATGCATAGAGATGGAAAAAGATGTTACTTTGTTTAATTGCATCTCCATTCAAGCCTTGAAGAAGCTCTTACAATGCAGGTGATGAGAAAGAACCTCAGTAGCAAGGACTGTCAAGCATGAACAGTGCCAGGAAGATCTTGGAAAAAATAGGAAGGCGGTTTCAGAGACTTCAAGGAATACAGATGGATTTTTTTACTTCACTAGAGACAATAGTGTCATTTTTCAATGCAAAAGGCCTCTGAAAATTGCTGAACCACAGGAAAGAGTAGACCATTCAGTTATATATGGGTATTAGTGATGTTGCTTAAAAATCCTTCTCCTCTTTTCTGATCAATGCTAACTTCCAAGTATCCTGTTCTAGCAATCCTAGAAATTCAAAACCATTTCACTCCTGAAAAAAAAAAAAAAAAAAAGAAAAGAAAAGGTGGTGCATGCATCTATTTCAAACTGGCAAGTGCATTGGGATCAGCAGCCATCTATCATCTATTTTAGTTCATGGAAAGATATTTTTCACCTTTGACAGGTGTTCTAAGAGTTTTGTTTTGCTTTTTATTTTTTTTTTCCCTGAGCTCTACTGGGTTTTACCAAAGCCTGTTTTCCCTACCAAAAGGAAAATGAAGTGCATTCAGCAGGAGGCACTGAACTAGTTGCTGCTTTGCTCTGAAAATTGCATGCTTCCCTCAGAGCTAAAAGCTCAGCACCTTTTTCACGAATGAGCAGAACAGCAAGGAATCTCTTACAGTTGTGTGAGAAATTAATTTTCTGATGTTATTATGAGATTTTAGTAAAATTTATGCATTTTACCAATCCAGAATCTACTGTTGGAGCAGTGTTGCTTTAAGAGAACTTTCCCCAAGTTTCAGATACCAATGTAAATTAATTTTGATGCATCAGTATCCTATTACCACTGAGCCAGGCTTTCTGCTTTGATTACTAACACAAGTACAGTTGAATAAAATCATCACTGGAATTAAAGCAGCATGTGGTCCAAACCAGATCTTTCCAGGCAATTAAATACAAGCACAGTCTCATCAGTTTTACAAAACTCTCTGTGCTATATTGTGTTTCTGCCACTGAAATAGGTGGCAATACCTGCTTCCTCACAAGTAGCAAGTTTGAATACTCCTTCAGGAACACTAAGACATTGATGTCAGCAAAATATAACTTTGTGATGATTATTTGTGATGAGAATCTGGAGAATAATGTTGATACAATTTCTTTTTCCTGTCCACAGTTTGCTTTTCTTCCATCATCAGCTAAAATCTTCTTTTTGAAGATTATTAGAGTCTTGATTACTCCCCAAGTGTCTTTTTAGTCAAGGTTTTAGGAGAATTACAAGTTCATTTCTATATGACACTTGTTCACTCTTTCATTTGGACTCAAGACTGAAATTCTCTTACAAAAGCCACATGATACATTCTTCAAAATTTAGATTAAAATTATATTCATCTCAACTAATAGAAGGGTTGGCAGTGGGTTTTACCTTTTTTTTCTGTGCCATATGTGAAAAAAATTTTCCCCATGTACCTGCTGCAGTTTAAATAGTGAAAAAAATTTTCCCCATGTACCTGCTGCAGTTTAAATAGTGAAAAAAATTTTCCCCATGTACCTGCTGCAGTTTAAATAGCTAGAACTCAGGTTACTGGTAGGGCTTGCCTGATATACAGTGTTAGTAGTGATTTTCAATGACCTCGAAGGATTGACTCATCTGCCTATTTACTCAGGATTTTCAAAATGCATTTGGTGAAAATTGCGAGTTTTCTGATTTTTTTATTATCCTTGAAATATAGATCTCCCATATTCTTTATTTTGTGACTTCCTACAAGAATTATAATGGAGGTAATTAAAACTACAGAAAATGGTATATAACTCTCATAAGGAGCATCAATTACCTCTTTTTTCTTTTTTTTTGTAGTTCTTTTAATAATACTACTAAGAAGTTTGATAAAAAGACTTAGCTAAATTCTCTATCTGTAGAAACAAGCCCTCCAAGTCAGTGCAGGTGAGAATGTAGCAGGAGAACAATGGTGATTTAATTCTTGCGAAGTACTAACTTGCAAAATTTTAGCAACAATAAACCAGTTATTCAATTCTAGGAATATAGATTCTAGGGAATCTTTTCAAATCTTTTGTACACTTAAAAGATATTAAGTTGTGGAATTAATTTATTAATTCTATGATTAAGCAGAAGCTTCTGTCACATCTATTGGTAATTTTCAAGAGGCCTATTAGGAATTTAGATTTTAAACATTGTTATTTACAGTGAGTATGCATTCATTGTGTGTGTGCACTTAGTGTTGGACTTTACAGTATTAGTTTTATGGCTGGATTTGATTATCTTAAGTCTGATGATCTTTTCCAACCTTAATGATTCTATGATTCTACAATTCTCTTTACACACAATGTTAAGAATGAGATTTCATCATTAAATATTTTTTTTCTGTGATAACATATTTCATTTGCTGATAATGCACGTTTGGCAGCTATGGAATATTTAAAAGAAAAATCTTTTTGTTGAATTTGAATTAATAACTACTAGGATTAAGTATAATGTTGTACTACTGAACTGACAATTATTCAAACCCTTTAATATTGTGAGTTGCACAAATTAATTTATTGTCATCATTCATAGATCCAAATATTTTGGTATTATATAGATTTCAAAATACTAGTAAAACAGAGTATATATATTCATATATATATATTCATAAATTCATACATATATATATATTCATATATTCGAAACATGTATTCTGGACAATTGGTTTTTCAGATAGACATAGATATTGTCTTTTGTCTTGTGCTTCCAGACTCCCTGAAACAGTGCAATCCCATCGTGCATTAAAGGCCTGAAGACATTTTTTGTAATAATTGAATATATCCACAGGCTGTTGTCTAGTCTTGAGGCTTAATGGGATTGGCTGACCTATGTAACCTATGGCTTTTCCTTAGCCTCCAGAAAATGTATTTTCACTCTGACTGCCTGTTGGGAATGATTCTTGGCCTGACAGGTTTTTCTACACAACTGACTTTAAATTACAGCTTGGTAATGGTCACAACTGCTCCAAGAACCAGCCTAACAGCTTAATAGTATTGAAGATCAATGTTTTTTCCCACTTCCAGAACTTCTAAAATAGACTGATGCTTGTTTTTTACTACGGATATGCCCATGGTATCAGACACGGCTATATGTAGGTACACCACCTGGACTTCACAGGGATAACTTTTTCACACCTAAGTTTTCCCTGCTCTGTAGCTGAGCTTCTTGCTTTCTTTTCAAATTCCTTATCACACAGTTTTAGTTCTAGATCTTTCTGGAAATGACTCAGAAGACATAAAGAGTTTTTGGTGGTCTTGATCCCCCCAGTACTGGGCCTGTCTTTGTTTAGCAGTCCATGCCTGCCTCTCAACCACAGCTCACGTGCTCTTCTCCAGGAGCCAATACAAGGAGTTTGTCCCAGGAAAGTGCTGCCCTGTCTCTGTTTGGGCTCCTTCTCTGGCCACATTCAGTTCTTTCTCACAGCATGCTCTTGCCAACAACCCTCGTTGTCTCCACAGTTATCTGGCTGTTGGTTTTTGAGACATGCACATTAGCCCCTTATCTTCAGAGCTTCTACAGTAAGACATGTTAAGGAGACTAGAGCAGCTCTCCTGTGAAGGCAGGCTGATAAAGTGGGGACTGTTCAGCCTGGAGCAGAGAAAGCTGCATGGAGAGCTCATAATATCCTTCCAGTATCTGAAAGGGGCCTGAAAGCCATCCTTGGCTAATATGGCTCCTTAAACAGGCTATGTTAATACTTTCTCTAACAGAGTATTGAATGCAATTCATTCAGCCTATATTGTCTGAAGTTGATGAAAATTAATTTTCTTTTCAAGATTTATGCAATTTTTCTGGCAGATTGATCTTAATTCCTTTGCTCTCATTAAGGATCAATGCTCTTGAATACAATAGAGTTTGACACTTTGAATGTGTTAGGAAACTAGTTTTATTTTAGTTCACATTCAATTCACAGATTTGTCTATGTTTTCAAGCAGTGTGGAGAGATAAGAGAGGATTTTTAAAGTGAAGCTGTGAACCTGTGAAGCTCCCCTATACAACTAAATTATATTCATGCTATCCTTCATTTGTGGGTTTTGCTGCAGACTAGCCTTACTCATGGATCAACTATCCATTAGTCACTGGGGTGTACTTGGTACACTCTGGAAGAGTTTCTTTCATGTTTGTTTCATTTAAAGATTCACTTGTTTTGAGATTGCTGCATTATGTGAACTAAAGTGTTTGATCTTAGCAAAAGTTTACTGTAAATGCACCTCTGAAATGTCTGCTGTCGGAACTCAAAAACCTCAAAAAAATGGAAGAAAAGTGATAATTTAGTTTAAATATACATATTGTTTTTACATACAATAAGAAAATGGAGTAAACTATTCTTTTGTATTTAGAATTCTTTTGCAGTTTTACTTTGCCCATCATAATTTTCATGTGTCCTCCTTGAAAATAATGTTCCCATTTAAAAAAGGTTCTACATGCTTTACTGGCATGACTAAATATTTTCAGTTTACAAACCAAATGAAAGGTAGCATGATTATGGATTATGGATTACAAGAGAAATGTGTATCCTTTCCTATCTCTTTTGATTTCATTCTTTATACAACACTAGTCAGAGAAACTGTTTGAAGGAATGTAACTGAAGTAAACACTCCAAACATGATTCAACGAATGTCAATACTCTTTCTCATCATCCTTGATGGTCGCTTCCAGGACCTTGTTCTGTGACTGTGCTATAACAATTAAGGGCTCAAGGTTTCTTGTCCATTCCTGTGGACCTTGTGTTGTCAAGTCCGGCAGTTAAAGAACAAAACACATTTAAAACCACTTCTGTCTTCTCTCTTTTAATACACCTGTAGTTCAAGTAACTAAATATGACTTATAAATTAGTATTAGTAGATTAAGAAACATTAGAAAGGAATTTCACCACAAGAACACAGTGTGTTCCTTAAAAATTTCCATTGTGAATATTTCTAGAAATATTTTCTTATCCCAAGGCACCATAAGCATGATGAGTAAATACAAAAAAACCCTGTGAAATTCTGGAGAGTGGTCAGGAAGACTAGGGAGAATGCAATGTAGCTTGTGAAATTGTCTTTTTCTTCTCTAGTTTGTATTGCCACCACAGTTTCCACTGAATGTGAATGTGATCCTCTTTGACACTGCATCAAAACTGAACAAAAATTGAAGTATCTGTTGGTCATGGAGGGTCTCAGTTAGGATTTCTCTTACTACTGTCTTTTTAGAGATTTGTTGTTGATTTTTATACTCGCTCTTTGAATTCTTTTCTTCCCTCTAGTATTTTCATATAAATCTATGTTTTCACATTCAACCTGCCAGAGTCCGATGTTTTTATTTCATTTATTTATGGGAAATTTCAGATAATAAGGTCTGCTTCTTGCTTTCCTTCCCACACTCTTAAATTTAGACATACCAGCTCCTTTTTTTCAAGCCCTGAATAATGCTACACAATTTTTAATTTTTCTTTAACACAGTGTCCTTATATGATCTCAATTTTTTCCTATGAGCACTTAACAGCATTGCCATTTTAAGCATTCTTTTAACAAATTAACTGCATTAATAGTTCTCCTTTAGAAACTGAGGACATGTGTTGACCTTTTTCTCACTTTTATTCTTTCTGCAAATATTTCGAATCCAAAACATGATGCTAGAGACAGTCTTAACTAGAATCACATCAAAGGTTGCTTTGCCTTTTGTGGTTTTCAACCTACTGGTCCATTAAACAAAAATAGATTCTGCATAGAAAGTTAATCTTTATTTGAACTGTAGTGTGCTACTTGTCTAATGCACATTGTAGCTGCAATCTCCCATTACTGATTATTTTTCTTACTCACAGACTCTTTGGCCTTACAAGGTCACAGTCAGGGGCTTCATCATAGTTTTAGTAAGAAAACTACAATAAAGACAACAGATGGAAACAGTGTGTATTTATTGATTGATGGATGGATCGATCAATTGATTTAGGTGAAACCGTGCCACTTGAAATGCTTTTTCTAGGATCTACTTTTCTTCTTCAACTCCTTCAACTGCATTTTTGGCAGATTTCTAGTACTTATACTGTTGTGGGTGCTGAGCATGCTAAACTATGAGTAAAGTAAATGAGAGCGATGGAGGGTATAACAGGCACAGAAGACTAGGTTTGATTAGTAGGGTTCTAGTGGGATCAGGCCACAAACTAACTTCTGCTCCTCACAGATGGTTCCTGAAGTCTCTGTGTGGGGAAATTCATTTATGCAAAGCTGCCATCAAGATGCAGGAACTCATGGCCTTGCTCTGCCATCAATACAGAAGGCACTGGTAGCTGATAGGGGCTGGAGATAAGTTGGAGGAGAGACACGATGACTTGGGGGCAAGCACATCCTCAGACACTTCAGCCATGGTCAACTGACACCAGGACTGGGAGGGACACTGAGGAACAAGCGTCACAAATACTAGGCTCAGGGCAGCAGAAAAAGTTGTATTATACATTATACCAAAACCCCCTGTGATTGTCCTGGAGGAACTGGAGCAAACTCCAAACAGACACTTGGGTGTGGGCATAAATATTGCACGTGTGTGTGTTATTTCCATGATCATTTTCCTCACAATCAGAATTGCTAAACAGAATTTTAGGCTGGCTGGTAAGCTGCTTTTGACTGGATTGGAGTCTATTTTCTTCATAGGAGACAGTGTGGGTCAGTGCTTTTAATTTATGATGAAAACAGTGTCGATAACTCAGTGATGTTGTAGATATTGCCAAAGAGTGCCTATACAGAGCCCAGGTCTTCTTTTCTGCCTTTCACCCCACAATGAGGAGTCTGACCGTGCACAAGGGGTTGGGAGGGGGCTCAGCTGCCACAGCTGACCCCAGCTGACCAAAGGGACATTCCATATTATTCCACATACCATGCAGGTTGTTGTGCTCAGCATATAAAGCTGGGGGAAGAAGGAGGAAGGGGGGATTTTCAGAGATATTGTGTTTGTATTTGAAGTCACCACTAGATGTGATGGAGCTCTGCTGTCCTGGGGATAGCTGGACCCCTGCCTGCCCATGGGAAGGGGCAAATTCCTTGTTTTGCTTTGCCTGTATTCACAACTTTTGCTTTACCCAATTAACTCTATTGTAACTCATGAGTTTTTTCAGTTTTACCCTTCCAATTCTCTCCCCCCATCACAACAGGGGGAAGTGAGCAAGCAGCTGTGCAGGGCTTGGTTGTCTGGCTTGATACTGTTATGCCTACCATAATTTTACAGGGATTTTTGAGTAAAATAACCACCAGAAACCCTGATAAGCAAGTTCACCACTGTCTGTATCACTACTCTATTTGTAGTACAGCTATAAGGTAGAAATAAGGATTTTGTATTCTGAGTTGTAGGTAAATTCACTGCTTAGGGATGTTCAATTTTGCTTCAGCAAATGCCATATTGTTTAAATGGTGTCTAATAAATAAGGAAAGAATCATTTGCAAATAATTAGGATTGGCATAAATAATGCACCATTTCCTAAAAATTATTTATTTTGTGATGAAAAATAAAAGGGCACAAAGGAGCACTTTCTATGTCATTGAGAAAATTAGTGCATTTTGGAAATGCAGAGTGGGAGTCAAATTTTGCAGGCACTGTAATTTATGTCTTTTCCTTTAAAATCTGAACATTTTAGTAATACTTAAATTTGATGTTTTTAAATACACATCAGAAAAAAAAGTGAACATAATATCACAGTCCCAGGGAGCAGCAAACGTGGGCTGCCATGCGAGGGAGGAGTGCTGGAAGGGCAGAGTGACAGTGACATCAGTGACATCAGTGACATCAGTGACATCGGTGGCAAGAGGCACCATCCCATAGTTCCTATATGGGAAAGAGAATGTCTGGGGCTGGTCCACAGAGGCAGTGGTACCCAGTCAGATCCACAGGGAGGAGACAGGTTCTGAGCTCAACAGAGTCAGTCTAATATTTAGGTCAGGGTCAAGGCCCAAGCAATGAACAGATAAGGTCAAGTACCGTCTCACTTGCAGCATTGCCCAGGTGTGGCTCAAGAAGCAGAACATCAGCTTAAATGCAGCTCCTGAGGAATGTAGGGGGCACCCAGAAAGCCCCCCCACCCCCTCCACCCAACAGCACCTTCTCAGTTATTTCACATCACTTTGATACGAGGGTTCAGCCCCATCCTACCAAAGCTTCTCGAGCAGAGGCAGTAATTCAACAGTGTCCATTTGATATGCGAGAAGGTGGGAAGAGGAGGTTCATTCCAAAACATGGTAACATAATGTTCCGAAACATTTTCTGGTTTATTCTCTTCTTTGATATATTCTTTTTCCTTGAGAGTTTGTTAGTCATGTATCTTCTGTGGCCATTTCTCCAATCTCTCTTATAACGTTCTGTGTTTTTATTATTAGTATGTAATATCAGTTATTAATAGAACACACAATCTTTAAGATGATGGAGTGGAATGCAGATTACTTGGGATTAATTTTTGCTGAAATTCTGCATAAACCTACCTGCATTATTCTCCTCTAGTGCAAAATAGAGCATTGTGCTGCTTTTCACTCAGCCTTATGTAAGTTTAAGTGTTCGATTTTCTTCAAGTATCTCTGTGTCCATACTAATCCCAGTCCTGAAGTTTTCTTGGTTTTCATCAATTACATAGGACCAGCTTGGCTTATAAATAGTAAGATTTTCTCCTTGCCTAAAGCAGACGTAAAATATAACAGTTATAATAATCCCTTTCAAATTTCATCTCATGACATTATTTCATCTCATGAGATGGCATAAGTATTTTCCAGTTATTTAATTTCTTTGCTGATTTTCTAAGTAATGTATGTTAATATTATAACTGTATTTTATGCACAGATATTTACTTTTTATACTCTTCATTCTATAATTTTTTTCCTTCATGATTTTACTGCTAAATAAACAATCTCTTGATGTTTCATTTCTATTTTCCCTCTGTTTTCATTCATTTTACTGGGTGTTTTTGTTTATTTAATATTATTAATTATAGGGCTCTCATAATAATGTTTTAGCTGCATGAAGGCTAATAATGATTTTTGTAATGCGCAACCACTGTCTAAATGCTACCAATCTCTTATTTAAAATAGTTTAGATTTATCCCATAGGAATATTGTGAGGAGGCACATTTTCACTACCAGTAAAAATGAAATTTATACATGAGACTAGAATGACGCATAATTACATGGATGAAGGGCAAAATGTAAGTGGACGAGAACTCTTCTGCATTAGACATGCAATAGATTTCTTTTCAAAGTGTCTAAAAGGAAAAATAACCTTTTGTAAAGGTCTATTTTAGTAACACCTGAGAAAATCTCATTATGAAATAGGTATGAAAAGATGGGCTACTGAATGCAGGATTTTTAAATCTATGCACTAATATAGAGCCTTGACTTTTACACCTGATAACAGTGACAGATGTAATAGCATTTATAATCAATATAATGGTTCAAGACTGCTATCTTAAAAGAAAAAACGCTTAATGACCCAAAGTACACATTTGAGAGCCCATTGTCTAATAGTATCATGGAACACCATGAGATTCTGAAGGGAATGGTCTCAAAATAGAAAGACTATGAGTATTCAGCAGCAAAGTCAGTATTTTTCTTCCAGATCCATGTCCTTTCTTTCTGAGGGTTCTTGACTCCCAGGGGTACAAACACTGAGGCAGAGAGAGGAAATCAGAAATTAGCATACTTGCCTAGCTTTGGAGCTATGTGCTTAGAGTACTGAAACTCTTTGAAGGCAGAATTGGGATTCAGTAATTAAGTTAAAAAGAAAAATATTCTGGGAGAAGGATCAAAATCTGGTTTCTACCCCTTCCGAGTTTAATATTCTAAACCCCAAATCTCCTGTTAATACTACTAGTTAGTCATAGTCTACTCTTTTCTGGTATCTTCGAAGGCCTAAACAGTGCTGGCCACTCTGTTGCACAAAGGTCATTAGGACAGGTTCACGTATTCAACAATTTACCAATAGGATATAGCTAAATTTTAGATGTTTTCATCTCAGTTTAGGCAAAAATAGGAGAGGCTGAATATGACCCTTTAATATTATCCTATAATTTCCAACAGGTCATTCAGCTGTTTAAAATTCTTCAACTAAAGGTTTCCTCAAACAGTATCTTTTCCATTTGTTTTTGATCTTTCAGCATAGTCATGAGTAGAGTCCAAAATGCTCTTGAAGAGCATTGGAGAAGATTAGGACATCTAAGGAAATCATGTATTTAAAGCATTATCATAATCCACGTGCACTTTTGTGATCAACCAGTGTATTGTGTTGACCCTGAGTGGATCCCAGAAACCTACCAAAGCCATTCCATCACTCCCTCTACACTTGCCAGGGTTCATGAAGGGTTCATGATTTAAGGCCAGAGAGAGATCAATCACCAAATATCAATCCCAAATCATGGGCAAAACAAACTGGAATTAGAGATTTGAATTGAATTCATTACTAACAAAATAAGAGCACAATTATGGGAAGTAAAATAAGACCTTAAAAAGCACCTTCTCCCCACCCCTCCCTCTTCCCAGCTCTGCCTCTTCCTCCCAGCAACACAGGGGGACAGGAAAGGGGCTTATGGTCATATCAGCACAATTTTTTTGTGCCACTGCACAGGAAGAGGAATCCTTCCCCTGCTGCAATGTGGGGTCTTTCCCATGGAAGAGAGTTCTCCACAAATTTCTGCAATGTGGGTTCATCCACCAGGCAACAGTTCTCTACAAACTGCAGCAATAAGGGACACGTTTCCATGGGATGCAGTCCTTCAGGAACAGGCTGCTCCAGCAAGAGATCCCCACAGGGTCACAAGTACTACCAGGAAAGCTGCTCCATCGGGGTCTCTCCACAGGTCTGCAGGTCCCTGCCAGGAACCTGCTCCATCACAGGCCTCTCATGGGTCACAGCCTCCTCTCAGGCATCCCCCTGCTCCAGAGTGGGGTCCTCCAAGGGCTGCAGGTGGATCTCTGCATCCCCATGATCCTCCATGTGCTGCAGGGGCACAGCTGCCTCACCATGGGCTGCACCAGGGGCTGCAGGGGAATCCCAGCTCTGGCACTGGAACACCTCCTGCCCTCCTTCTGCACTGGCCTTGGTGTCTGCAGAGCTGCTCCTCTCACATGTTTGCACCCTGCTCTTTTCTGGCTGCAGTTGCACCTGAGCAAGAACTTTTTTTTCTTTTTATTAAATGTGTTATCCCATAGGTGTTACCACTTTTCCTCATTGGTCCAGCCTTGGCCAGTGGCACATCCATCTTGGAGCTGGCTGGGATTGGCACTGCTGGACATGGAGAAAGCTTCTAGCACCTTCACACAAAAGCCATGCTTCTAGCCCTCTCCCTACCAAAACCAGGCCATGCAAACCCAATAAAACAATGGTGTAGAAAAATTTACATCCACATGATTTTTGCAAATGTTGTATACAAATAAGGATATGAACAAATTTCAAACTAGAAATGTTATTGTTTATTTGCATTGAATAGCTTCACTTGCATTTAAAAGTTGCATAAAGTTTATTCTTTAGAATAATTCTTTCATTTGTAAATATCAGTTTAGGGAACACTAACTTAAAGGAGAATACAAATATCTGAAATCGTCAGATAAGGATACTGAGGGGAAAAAAGACTGAAAGAGAGTGAAAACATTGTATTTAAGACAAATGAAACTATTACTAATGCAAAGCTATTGACAATATCTACAATCAACATAATTTTGTGTTTTCATAATTTTCATAATAACTCCAAGCAAAAGCTTTATAATCTTATTTTGGTTTTCTTTCTATAATAACTCATCTCCATGCAATAAAAATTGATAGATATGTTCAGGGGACAGAAAAGACTAGTCTATAAATTAAATAGTGCTGAAGGACTCTGTAATCTGTTGTCTTTGACTGCAATACATAAAAGTTTCAAGTGTATGATTAAGGACCTTTAGTTTTCAGATATATACTTTGAAAACTAAGGATCTAATGAAGGGGTTTTTTTTTAATATATCAGAACAGAAAATAGTTGAGTACTGTTTGCATGTTTTCTTCATAAATATAAAATTATCAGGCCTACATCTTTGGAATATCTACTTTTATAATAAACTGTTAGATGATTATCAGAAAAATATTTATAGTTAAAGCTCATGACTAGAATTTAGATGTTCTTGTTTAGTTCCTCATTTTACCTCAGATGTCCTATCTTAATTTCATTAGCATTAGTTTTTGTCAACAGAGAGAGAGAATATGAGAAATATGCTTTCAAGCTCTTTCTCTTCTGTACACAAGTGCAATGAAATGTACTAAATAAATATTAAATCTTTAGCAGGAATAAAAATATCAAAAATCTGACTTTTGTTACCGTGTTGTATTTCTGATCAGTTCATTGTACTTATTTCAGTTTCCCACTACTAATTAGACACAGCTCTTGATTTGCAGTACATTTTCTGTTTTGTAATGAGGCTTTAATATTCAACTCTATTTGCTGTGAAAACAGAAATACTTTCCTCTGTTTGAATTCCTAGGCTGCCATGGAAAATGCATGTGAACCTTAAGGAGCAACTATTCTGAAGCTATCTTCAGCAATGAAGCAGATGTGAAAGAGAATTTCCATTGGCTCGGTGATATGATGACTATGAATTCAGCATTTTGCATTCTGGTGTGCTTTCTTCAACTTTGCACTGTAAATGGGCAGGTAATATGTGAGAGGCAAATGACTACTGAATGGAGAACAGAACCAAAACCTACCATAATAAAATGGACACCAAGGGAAAATGTCTGTACAGACTTTTACACTGAATGCTGGAATTTGAATAAAAGTGTTACTGGAGAAGTCTTGGAACAACAAAACCTGAGTATCCCTCAGATATGCCCTTTACAGCTTCAATTAGGTGATAGTCTCTTCATCTCCTCTGAGCCATCCTTTCAGTCCTACGGAATGAATTTGGTAAATGTCTCCAAGGAAGAATTTATTAACTGCCCTAAGGCAGCTTTTCTTCAAGAGCAGTTGATTTTTGTTTGCCAGATAAGAGGACTGCACCAAGTTGACCCTAACTGGCTTGGTGTTGGAACTCATTACTTTGCAGAACTTCACAGGAGAGGTCCATTATTGTGCAGCATGGGCCTTCGCCTGAACGTTACCGTGAAGCAGCAGTTTTGCCAACAATCTCTGGATGCACCACTGTGCTCTGGGCATGGAAAATGTCTAAGCCATGTTTGGGAAAAAGCATATCATTGCCATTGTTTCTCGCAGTATTCAGGAACATTCTGCCAGAAGTTTGATGTATGCTCCACTAAACCTTGCCACAACAATGCCTCCTGTGCTGAGAAATCAGAACTTTCTGGAGATTCTTACGAATGCACATGTCCTCCAAAATTTTCAGGTATTTGTTTTCTCCTCTAGGAATAATGTTACGTAGATCAATGCCTTTCCTTAAGAGGTGATAAAACAGTAAGAACAACACCAACAAGGCTTTTGTGTAATTTGGTTGCTACTGCTGCTACCACACCTACAGTGTCTCTTTTACATGGAGTCACTTATAGGAGATTGTACTGGCATTTGAACAGAGTTTGTACTCGCTGACATTCATAAGTGCATTGTAGAGAAAACCAGAATAAGTTCTTATCATGCTTCTTTCCCACTTAAGCATGAGACATTACTAAGTACTTGTTGACTTACAGAAGTAACTGTTTTTCTTTCTTTTTTTGTCCTACATTTCAGGTTTTTAGACCAAATAACATATATCATTTGGAGTAAGCTCCCCCCAAAATAGCTAGTTAACCAAATTGATGAAAAAGAGTAAATGGTTTTGTTGAAATAAGCATTTCATTCAAACTTCCAAAACTGCTGTCCATTTTCATTTCAAAGACCTTTCAAATTGCGTTAGCAAAATTTTTAACATCAACATTTGGTTTCACTGTAAGGTCAAACCTTAAACTAGAAGAACAAGCAAAACAAAATACTTAATATTTTTCCAGATTGTTCTGTGCCTTAAAGTTCTTTTCAAAAGCAATTTGTTAAGTATACTGTTATCACCAAATTAAATATTTCACAAAGGAAAAAATAAAAATCACCTAAGCCTACTAGGAAATATTGCAGTATTTACCCAAAACTCATTGGATAAACTGAATTTGTGTTTGGATTACTGACCACAGTACAACATGAGTGGCTAAATTCTAATCTAACCATTATCTTCATTCCATGGAGAAAAAAAAGTGGATTAAAGAAATTATGGGGATGTTATTCCTTCATTCACACCAATAGAATTTGGGTACATTTTATAAAACACTGGAAACATTCATTCATATCACAAAATGAATTGTTATAGCTCATTTTGTACCTGTGGAGAAGAATTCTTGAACTGTTTGTCTGTTGGAGTGAATTTCTGTGCTCTCACAATAGCGATGCCATGCTATGAAGCACAGCTGATGACTCAGAAAGGAGTGAGGTTCATAGAACACAGAAATGAAGCTTATGTTGCATAAAGATTGCTGTAATTTATTTTTAATTGCTTTTCAAAGTGTATAATAATTTGGTTATTAATGCATTTTCCAATAGAAAATTATACAGTTATGAACAAGTCAATGTTATGAGAACAATATTTGTATAATTATTAAAAGTGCAATAAGGTAGTGTAAAACATTGATAGTATGCAGTATGTATTACATTTCTTTTATCATTACTGGAGGCTGTGTAAAATGCTTTGAAAATAATAATATCAAAAGTGTCTGGTACTAATTGAACTCAAATTAATGTAGAAATTTGTGAGCAATTCTGTTAAAAGCAATCATCATGCTTAAAGTCATCAACAAGCAATGCTTAAAACATTCTGTTAGCTTACATAAGAAATTTTAATGCAATGCCTTCATTTTGTACTGACAATAGTGGTCCTATAAATAATCTCTACATAAACAAGAAGAATTAGGAGACTAAACTACCATATATAATCGGCATGGTTACACAAGAATGAGGGCAGAAAAAAGAGCATCTCGTAATAAAAAGTCTATTATAAATTTGAAAACTTTTTGAAGTGTAGATAATATCATAGTAATAACTCAAGAGGGAAGCATAATTGTATGGTATTTAGACCTGTATGCTGTAATAGCATAAACAAATTATAAATAGAATTGTCATTTCCAGAAAGCTGCATATTAAAAAATTTCTCACATTTCCATTCCACATAAGAACATCTTTTGTTTTCAAAGCTGGAAGAAATTGCAAGCTGGATTCATGTTAAAAGAAATAAATACTACTGTTCTAGCAGCATTTCTGCATTTAAAATATATGTGAATTTGTACTATATGTTAGATGAGGTTGAGCACAGTAAACACTTTAAAAGCAGATTAATATCTTTCTGACTTGCTTTAGAATTTCAATATTTTTTGTGAAAACTAATTAACAATGCACAAATACCTATTCACTTGCTTATCCATATTGTTGCTATAAATTTGACATTTTAAAAAAAGTTCATTAAACTCTATAAATATTTACTAAAGTTTAATGTTACTATTATTACTTTGAAATAGGTAAAAATTGTACAGAAATAGTTGGACAGTGCCAGCCATCTACATGTGTCAATGGTAACTGCATCAATGTTACTCCAAACACTTTTCTTTGCGAGTGTAACAAGGGCTTTACAGGTAGGAAACACCTTTTTTCCCTATCTTACAATAATAATTTTACTTGTTATTATAATGGTATGAATTTTTCTTTATTGAAACAGCTATTTTATATGATTATTGTACAAAATGCCATTTCATTTGATGTTTTAAAAACAGGTTTTGTATAATGAAGAAATCAGACTTCCATGTGACTTCCAAACTACTCATGTACTGCAGTAAAAAACATATAAATGATAGAAACTGTTCATAATCAGATCCCATCCACAAATACTTTCCCTCCATTGGCAGTGTAACAGAGGGAGACTCTCAATCACTAACTCAATGATTCTCAAAATTTGCAAGAACCAGAACTCTTCCTGGATGGCTGATTTAGAACGGTCATGACATTTGTATTCATAATTTCACCATTGTCTTAATAGATGCACTAGAAATACAAAATGGAAATAATCTAAAGAGGCAATAATCTCATGATTTAGGGATCTGTCTTGATTGAAAAGAAAGAAGTTAATTAGTTTGTTTATGATATATGGGACAAATAAGATGTTTTCCTGAAAAAAACGTTATTGGAAAAAATGTATCTAAAACCATCCTATTATGAACACATTTTTTGGGGGGGGTAGGTTAGCAATCTATCTATCAGCTGCATAAATGTGAGAAAAGCAATATTCAGAAGAATATTCTTTAAGAAGAAGTTAAATATAAAACTAGCTCTTGAAAATCCAAGGACAGTAAAACTTTTCAAAATGGCCCTTTCTTGGAAACATCACTTATCCCTGTCAATTATAGAATGTAAAGAAATCATTACATTAGCATGAAGAGTTAAATGAGAAAAAAAAAAAAAAAGCATAATGGATTTGGGGGGATCAAAGAGCCAATCTTTATTTTCATAGAGAAAGACTGAAGATCTTTTATCTAAGTCTGTATAGAAATATATTTTAAAAAATGGAATAGATGTGCCGAATTCTAAATTCCTAGTAAATTTTTGCTATTCCCTTTTCTTCCCTTTCTTTCACTGTAGAAGCATCATGGTCAGCATAATTCTGTTAAAAGTGAAAAAAAATCTCCTCTTTTTTAACAGAAAAAAGGTCCATTAGTAAATTTTTCTAGAGATGGTTTTTCCCCCACTCATTGTCCGTATCTTTGTAGAACACTTAGCTTTGTCCTTTCACACAAATTGTATAGACACATCACTTTTGAAATTTTCCCTACAAAAATCTTTTTTATCCTTGCAATTTTGACACAGTAAGTGAGAGGACAAAGGAGACAGGAGGAACACCCTTCCAGACACAGTAATAATTTTACAATTTTTTTCTAACAAATGTCTTGGTTTAAGTCGACATTTCTTCTGATAGTCCTGTGTTTACTAGCACAAAGGCAACTCCAAGAATAGTTGTCTGAACATGCTACCCATGTGAAAACAGACATCTTTCTAGGAAAACAGACATTTTCTTATTTTTGTTCCATTACAGCTGTATTGTGTTCTCAGAAAAGGTGAGTTGTGTAATTATGAGTCCTGTAACTTGAATGCTATTTTAATTGTGTGAAATTGGCAGAAATTCAGAACATTCTTTGTCTTGATATTGCACTTGCAAACAGAAAAAAAGCCATAAAAACAAGATTGCACATATTAAGTTTAAGATTTTGTAAACTTTGTCCTACCTTCTTTTTCTAAAATGAGGTAAGACACTGGCAGTAACTAGTTTACATGATTGGAATGAAAATATTAGATATGCTTGTTACACTATGTTGATGAGATGCAAATGAAAGTATTATAAAGTTATTTTATATTTATAATTACAATTATTATTTGAAAGCATTTTTTCAAAATAAGTAAAGGTTACTGAGTCCAAGTTGTTCTATTCACAATGATAGAGTGGATCAATTGGACAAGCAATGTGAATTCTCATGTCAATTATGTGTTTTTATTTTTTATTAACTTTTAGTTCATTCTCTGAACTGTCAAAACCCTCTTTACTCTTCCCTGAAAGAAGATTTTTAACATATCTTAATAGCAAAGAGCTACCATTAAGCTTGCCAGTATTCTTGTGACTGAATACTCCAATCCTTACCAGAATTTTAGTAGAATTTTCACCCTTAGACTTATTAAGAGACACTTAAAGGAAGGGAATCTGGTAAAACAAAGACACGGTGGATACAGAGAGAAAGGAGGTAAAAATGGGCTGGTAGTGTGTAAGCAATTGCTGCTCAGTACTCTTGTCTGACTGAGACCTGTCCTGTATCATTGCAATCTATCCATTTTTATTAAACCTTAAATCTCTTTCCACATGATCTCACTCTCCATCTATGCATTGTAAGGTCCCAGTGCCGTAACTGGAGGGAAAAAACTGCCTGAATTTGGTGTCTGCTGTTTGAGTTAGAGCTGTCTTTGGTGTCAGCAGTTGGAGTTAATGAGGGTCTCAGCATCAGGATGCTGAAGGGAGACCACTGACTGTGGGACTGTGTGTCTGAAAGGAGTGAATTTGGTGCCAGCAAAGGGCAGCATACTCTGAGCTATGGTGGCTGCCACGCCTGGTGCCAACTGGAGCAGGTGGGAGTCCCAGAACCAGCAAGTGGGGAGAGGTGCAAGAGTGCCAGGGCCTGTGTGAACTGGCAGGAGCCACTTGGAAGACAGAATGCTTATATTTTCTTCTATATTTTCCTCCTGTTTCTATTTTCCTCTAAGCAGGTCTGAGTGTGTGTTCATATATGTGTATGTGTGTATGTTCATGAGCAGCTCAGGAGCATAATTCAAGCTGGAAAATCTGGCAAATGGGAGGCACAGGATCTGTGCATCAATATTATGGGACATCACCTGAGGTCCCACACTGCTGCTGAAGGGGTTCACAAATGTGTCAGTCCTTAAATAGAGAGTAAGGGGCTGCGTATCTCTACTAGCAAGCTTCAGTGCTGATCAGGCAGAGAAGAGGTCTAGGATTTGGCTGTTTGTGGGTATGTTTGATGTGAATTGGTGCTAAAGGCCATGTCTTACCTGTGGGTGGTCTATGCAGCTGTTGCATCAGCATCCTCTGAACGTGTGCATCTATGGCATGAGCGTTCATCTTGGCTGCTGGCTGAGCCTGTGAATAGGAAAGCAACATCTGTTTTCATTGGATGGATAGGACTCTCAGGTCTTTGTCTTCATTGGACTGGGCTTCAGCAGCTGGGAAGGAGGTTCTGCAGGACCCAGAGTCCACCACAGGAGGTGCCTTTTATGCTTAACAAAAACGATGTCTCAGAAAATTTGATGGATGTTACGGACCTGTTCTGAAGATGCATAGAAAATTAACACTACTCATTCATAATCTCCAGGAAATAAAAATATCACAGCTACCTCCATAATGGTACTTCTCAGTATGCTTACCCTAGATAACATTTAATGTATTAAGAGAAGTAGTTTTCCATTTGAATATGTTTTGTTGAATCTGTGTGGCATTTTGCTCCTTATGTGAGAAGATGGGACTGATTAAAAATCCTCTGTAGGGAACTTGAGATTATTGAGGTTTTTCACACATTCCTGTAAGGGAGACTAGAAGTTCCTGCCTTCCCCAATGGTCCAATTGACCTCTTTGCTGACTATAATGTGTTCCCTCCTCACTTGAGAGACAGGAGATACTATGAGAATGAGGTGGTTTTGCTTAAAGCCACTAGGCTAGAGCTTCCATCATCCAGATACTTTAGTTTAAAATGGTCTCTTTGATTAATTGGTGAATTACACCCAGAATATTTTGGAAAAGGTCATAAATGTAAAGATACTTCACTACATACATACATACATATATATATATATATATATATATATATGAAGAGAAAAAATTATTGTCTGCACGGTTACTGTTTTAACAGCCTAAAAGCTCAATTTGTCTAGTACTAACACTCATTGCTCAAATTAATACCCAAAGAGTTATTAATAGTATCCCTAAAAAATATTATTTTATAATAATAAACCAAAGGTTTTTCTACTATTTTTACTTCAGTATTATGCTCAGGTTTCCAGTGCACTTCTTGATCCCAAAAAATATACATCCATCTCCCTCAGGAAGAGGGCACTGCAATTGTAGTGAGTCATCAGGATTTTAAGGTCTTTATTAAGAGGAGTGTGACATTCACACTGGAAGTTTCTCACCTATTAGTTGAGGGATTATCTTAGTCTGCTTTTACGTGTTTTTGTATCACAGTCTATTCTTTTACCTGGGCTGCCAGTTGGAGCCTGGCAGTGGTCCCCAGTCACCTCTCATAAAAGTGATTTTTCAGACAGTAACATTTTCAGACAGTGGGGATGGGCTGACCCCCTCCCAAGATGGGCCATCCACAGAGATGAAGTGAAACATGGGAGACAGCAGTCACTGGCCCCAAAATAGGGTTTAATACAAACAAGAAAAGTTCTGAGCTCCTTCACTGTCAGATCAGTACAAAGGTCAGTCCAAAGAGATTTAACCACTACAGATTTTGAGTTTTAGTGTTTCTCTAGGGGACAGGGAAGATAGCTGCAAGGATGTGAGAACAGAGACTGAGTATGTTTTAATAAAATAATTTGTCAAGTATGACAGTTTCCTCAGAGAGAGCTGTAGATTATGGGGATTATGATTCTTGTAAAAATATTCTGTGAAATATTCCTTTCTCACTTATCATATCTAGAGTGAAGAAAGTATGGTCAAGCTGTTTGCCCATTATTATGAATGATACTGAAATGGCCATAGTTCTTTTAATGTTAAGGAAAAAAATACTTATTGTATCTGGGTTTTAATGAAGTTATGGTAATATTTTTATTCACATCATTTCATGTATATTTCACACTCATTTCACAGAATCACAGAATGATAGAACCATTCAGATTGGAAAGGACCCCCAAGATCATAGAGTCCAAACTTTACCAAACATACCTTGTCAATTAGACCATGGCACTAAGTGCCACATCCAATTGTTTCTTGAATGCCCTGAAGTTAGGTGATGTGAATATGAGACAGGACTTTTCATACATCATTTGAGGCTAAAGGAGTCCAGGCAATTGCCACTCATGTGCTAGATAGCTCTGCTACTGGTTTTTACTCTTCCGGACATGATGCAGATCAATTCATCTTAGCTGGTAACAAAGATATACATCAAAGACACTTGTCAAAACTATTCCAATGACGTGAATTAGGTTGTCTGATTGT